>JANJGK010002611.1:0-119096 GCA_039081455.1 Macrobrachium rosenbergii | reverse complement strand
ATTTCATATACAACTTATTGGGAAACTTACTGGACATACAAGCTGAGAAATTTAAAGGAGAGACAAGGTATACAGAGAAATTTGACGGAGATTTTTGAAAGGTAGGAATATTGGGAAAGAAGCAGCAAAATTTGATGGGAAAGAAGCAGCAAAATTTGATGGAGATATGCTATTTCATATGCAACTTATTGGGAAATTTACTGGACATACAAGCTGAGAAATTTAAAGGAGAGACAAGGTATACAGAGAAATTTGATGGAGATTTTGGAAAGGTAGGAATGTTGGGAAAGAAGCAGCAAAATTTGATGGGAAATAAGCAGCAAAATTTGATGGATATCTCCTATTTCATATGCAACTTATTGGGAAATTTACTGGACATACAAGCTGAGAAATTTAAAGGAGAGACAAGGTATACAGAGAAATTTGATGGAGATTTTTGAAAGGTAGGAATGTTATGAAAGAAGCAGCAAAATTTGATGGGAAAGAAGCAGCAAAATTTGATGGATATATCCTATTTCATATGCAACTTATTGGGAAATTACTGGACATACAAGCTGAGAAATTTAAAGGAGAGACAAGGTATACACAGAAATTTGATGGAGATTTTTGAAAGGTAGGAATGTTGCGAAAGAAGCAGCAAAATTTGATGGAGATATGCCATTTCATATGCAACTTATTGGGAAATTTACTGGACATACAAGCTGAGAAATTTAAAGGAGAGACAAGTTATACAGAGAAATTTGATAGAGATTTTTGAAAGGTAGGAATGTTGGGAAAGAAGCAGTAAAATTTGATGGAGATATGCTATTTCATATGCAACTTATTGGGAAATTTACTGGACATACAAGCTGAGAAATTTAAAGGCGAGACAAGGTATACAGAGAAATTTGATGGAGATTTTTGAAAGGTAGGAATGTTGGGAAAGAAGCAGCAAAATTTGATGGAGATATGCTGTTTCATATGCAACTTATTGGGAAATTTACTGGACATACAAGCTGAGAAATTTAAAGTAGAGACAAGGTATACAGAGAAATTTGATGGAGGTTTTTGAAAGGAAGGAATGTTGGGAAAGAAGCAGCAAAATTTGATGGGAAAGAAGCAGCAAAATTTGATGGAGATATGCTATTTCATATGCAACTTATTGGGAAATTTACTGGACATACAAGCTGAGAAATTTAAAGGAGAGACAAGGTATACAGAGAAATTTGATTGAGATTTTTGAAAGGTAGGAATGTTGGGAAAGAATCAGTAAAATTTGATGGAGATATGCTATTTCATATGCAACTTATTGGGAAATTTACTGGACATACAAGCTGAGAAATTTAAAGGAGAGACAAGGTGTACAGAGAAATTTGATGGAGATTTTTGAAAGGTAGGAATGTTGGGAGAGAAGCAGCAAAATTTGATGGAGATATGCTATTTCATATGCAACTTATTGGGAATTTACTGGACATACAAGCTGAGAAATTTAAAGGAGAGACAAGGTATACAGAGAAATTTGATGGAGATTTTTGAAAGGTAGGAATGTTGGGAGAGAAGCAGCAAAATTTGATGGAGATATGCTATTTCATATGCAACTTATTGGGAAATTTACTGGACATACAAGCTGAGAAATTTAAACGAGAGACAAGGTGTACAGAGAAATTTGATGGAGATTTTTGAAAGGTAGGAATGTTGGGAGAGAAGCAGCAAAATTTGATGGAGATATGCTATTTCATATGCAACTTATTGGGAAGTTTACTGGACATACAAGCTGAGATATTTAAAGGAATGACAAGGTATACAGAGAAATTTGATGGAGATTTTTGAAAGGTAGGAATGTTGGGAAAGAAGCAGCAAAATTTGATGGGAAAGAAGCAGCAAAATTTGATGGGAAAGAAGCAGCAAAATTTGATGGAGATATGCTATTTCATATGCAACTTATTGGGAAATTTACTGGACATACAAGCTGAGAAATTTAAAGGAATGACAAGGTATACAGAGAAATTTGATTGAGATTTTTGAAAGGTAGGATTGTTGGGAAAGAATCAGTAAAATTTGATGGAGATATGCTATTTCATATGCAACTTATTGGGAAATTTACTGGACATACAAACTGAGAAATTTAAAGGAGAGACAAGGTATACAGAGAAATTTGATGGAGATATTTGAAAGGTAGGAATGTTGGGAAAGAAGCAGCAAAATTTAATGGAGATATGCTATTTCATATGCAACTTATTGGGAAAATTACTGGGCATAAACTGGGAAATTTAAAGGAGAGACAAGGTATACAGAGAAATTTGATGGAGATTTTTGAAAGGTAGGAATGTTGGGAAAGAAGCAGCAAAATTTGATGGAGATATGCTATTTCATATGCAACTTATTGGGAAGTTTACTGGACATACAAGCTTAGAAATTTAAAGGAGAGACAAGGTATACAGAGAAATTTGATGGAGATTTTTGAAAGGTAGGAATGTTGGGAAAGAAGTAGCAAAATTTGATGGAGATATGCTACTTCATATGCAACTTATTGGAAAATTTACTGGACATACAAGCTGAGAAATTTAAAGGAGAGACAAGGTATACAGAGAAATTTAATGGAGATTTTTGAAAGGTAGGAATGTTGGGAAAGAAGCAGCAAAATTTGATGGAGATATGCTACTTCATATGCAACTTATTGGAAAATTTACTGGACATACAAGCTGAGAAATTTAAAGGAGAGACAAGGTATACAGAGAAATTTAATGGAGATTTTTGAAAGGTAGGAATGTTGGGAAAGAAGCAGCAAAATTTGATGGAGATATGCTATTTTATATGCAATTTATTGGGAAATTTACTGGACATACAAGCTGAGAAATTTAAAGTAGAGACAAGGTATACAGAGAAATTTGATGGAGATTTTGGAAAGGTAGGAATGTTGGGAAAGAAGCAGCAAAATTTGATGGAGATATGCTACTTCATATGCAACTTATTGGGAAATTTACTGGACATACAAGTTGAGAAATTTAAAGGAGAGAGAAGGTATACAGAGAAATTTGATGGAGATTTTTGAAAGGTAGGAATGTTGGGAAAGAAGCAGCAAAATTTGATGGAGATATGCTATTTCATATGCAAATTATTGGGAAGTTTACTGGACATACAAGCTGAGAAATTTAAAGGAGAGACAAGGTATACACAGAAATTTGATGGAGATTTTCGAAAGGTAGGAATGTTGGGAAAGAAGCAGCAAAATTTGATGGAGATATGCTATTTCATATGCAAATTATTGGGAAATTTACTGGACATACAAGTTGAGAAATTTAAAGGAGAGACAAGGTATACAGAGAAATTTGATGGAGGTTTTTAAAAGGTAGGAATGTTGGGAAAGAAGCAGCAAAATTTGATGGGAAAGAAGCAGCAAAATTTGATGGAGATATGCTATTTCATATGCAACTTATTAGGAAATTTACTGGACATACAAGCTGAGAAATTTAAAGGAGAGACAAGGTATACAGAGAAATTTGATGGAGGTTTTTAAAAGGAAGGAATGTTGGGAAAGAAGCAGCAAAATTTGATGGGAAAGAAGCAGCAAAATTTGATGGAGATATGCTATTTCATATGCAACTTATTAGGAAATTTACTGGACATACAAGCTGAGAAATTTAAAGGAGAGACAAGGTATACAGCGAAATTTGATGGAGATTTTGAAAGGTAGGAATGATGGGAAAGAAGCAGCAAAATTTGATAGAGATATGCTATTTCATATGCAACTTATTGGGAAAGTTTTTGGACATACAAGCTGAGAAATTTAAATGAGAGACAAGGTATACAGAGAAATTTGATGGAGATTTTTGAAAGGTAGGAATGTTGGGAAAGAAGCAGCAAAATTTCATGGGAAAGAAGCAGCAAAATTTGATGGAGATATGCTATTTCAAATGCAACTTATTGGGAAATTTACTGGACATACAATCTCAGAAATTTAAAGGAGAGACAAGGTATACAGAGAAATTTGATGGAGATTTTTGAAAGGTAGGAATGTTGGGAAAGAAGCAGCAAAATTTCATGGGAAAGAAGCAGCAAAATTTGATGGAGATATGCTATTTTATATGCAACTTATTGGGAAATTTACTGGACATACAAGCTGAGAAATTTAAAGGAGAGACAAGGTATACAGAGAAATTTGATGGAGATTTTTGAAAGGTAGGAATGTTGGGAAAGAAGCAGCAAAATTTGTTGGGAAAGAAGCAGCAAAATTTGATGGAGATATGCTATTTCCAATGCAACTTATTGGGAAATTTACTGGACATACAAGCTGAGAAATTTAAAGGAGAGACAAGGTATACAGAGAAATTTGATGGAGATTTTTGAAAGGTAGGAATGTTGGGAAAGAAGCAGCAAAATTTGATGGAGATATGCTACTTCATATGCAACTTATTGGGAAATTTACTGAACATACAAGCTGAGAAATTTAAAGGAGAGACAAGGTATACAAAAAAACTTGTTAGAGATTTTTGAAAGGTAGGAATGTTGGGAAAGAAGCAGCAAAATTTCATGGGAAAGAAGCAGCAAAATTTGATGGAGATACGCTATTTCATATACAACTTATTGGGAAATTTACTGGACATACAAGCTGAGAAATTTAAAGGAGAGACAAGGTATACAGAGAAATTTAATTGAGATTTTTGAAAGGTAGGAATATTGGGAAAGAAGCAGCAAAATTTGATGGAGATATACCATTTATATAGAGGGAGTTTTAGAGAGTTTGAGAGTTGGGGAGGGAGTTTTAGTGAGTTTGAGAGTTGGGGAGGGAATTTTAGTGAGTTGGAGAGTGAGTTTGAGGGCTGGGAGTGAGTTTTAGTGAGTTGGAGAGTGAGCTGTAGTGAGTTGGAGAGTTGGGGAGGGAGTTTAAGTGAGTTGGAGAGTGGGGAGTGAGTTGTAGTGAGTTGGAAATTTGGGAGTGAGTTTTAGTGAGTTTGAGAGTTGAGAGTGAGTTTTAGTGAGTTGGAGAGTGAGTTTTAGTGAGTTGGAGAGTGAGTTTTAGTGAGTTGGAGAGTTGGGGAGGTAGTTTTAGTGAGTTTGAGAGTTGGAGATTGAGTTTTAGTGAGTTGGAGAGTTGGAAAATGAGTTTTAGTGAGTTGGAGAGTGAGTTTTAGTGAGTTTGAGAGTTGAGGAGGGAGTTTTAGTGAGTTTGAGAGTTGGGGATGGAGTTTTAGTGAGTTGGAGAGTGAGTTTGAGGGCTGGGTAGTGAGTTTTAGTGAGCTGGAGAGTTGGGGAGGGAGTTTAAGTGAGTTGGAAACTGGGGAGTGAGTTGTAGTGAGTTGAAGAGTTGGGAGTGAGTTTTAGTGAGTTTGAGTGCTGAGAGTGAGTTTTAGTGAGTTGGAGAATGAGTTTGAAAGTTGAGAGTGAGTTTTAGTGAGTTGGAGAGTGAGTTTGAGAGTTGAGAGTGAGTTTTAGTGAGTTGAAGAGTGAGTTTTAGTGAGTTGGAGAGTTGAGGAGGGAGTTTTAGTGAGTTGGAGGGTGGGGAGTGAGTTGTAGTGAGTTGGAGAGTTGGGATTGAGTTTTAGTGAGCTTGAGAGTTGAGAGTGAGTTTTAGTGAGTTGGAGAGTGAGTTTTAGTGAGTTTGAGAGTTGGGGAGTGAGTTTTAGTGAGTTGGAGAGTGAATTTTAGTGAGTTGGAGAGTTGGGGAGGGAGTTTTAGTGAGTTTGAGAGTTGATGAGGGAGTTTTAGTGAGTTTGATAGTTGAGAGTGAGTTTTAGTGAGTTGGAGAGTGAGTTTTAGTGAGTTTGAGAGTTGGGGAGGGAGTTTTAGTGAGTTTGAGAGTTGGGGATGGCGTTTTATTGAGTTGGAGAGTGAGTTTGAGGGCTGGGTAGTGAGTTTTAGTGAGCTGGAGGGTGAGTTCTAGTGAGTTGGAGAGTTGGGAGGGAGTTTAAGTGAGTTGGAAAGTGGGGAGTGAGTTGTAGTGAGTTGGAGAGTTGAGAGTGAGTTTTAGTGAGTTTGAGAGTTGAGAGTGAGTTTTAGTGATTTGGAGAGTTGGGGAGTGAGTTGAATTGCTTCTCTCTCTCTCTCTCTCTCTCTCTCTCTCTCTCTCTCATCCTTGTGCTGCATCACTCTCATTCCCATTCCCTGTAACAATCCATTCCCATTCCCCTTTGGCAATCCATCCCATTCCTGTTGAACAATCCATTCCCATTACCCTTTAACAATCCATTCCCATTCCCCTTCAACAATCCATTCCCATTCCAATTTAGCAATCCATTCCCATTCCTGTTGAACAATTCGTTCCCATTACCCTTGAACAATCCATTCCCATTACCCTTTGGCAATCCATTCCCATTCCTGTTGAACAATCCATTCCCATTCCCCTTTAGCAGTCCATTCCCATTCCCCTTGAACAATCCATTCCCATTACCCTTTAGCAGTCCATTCCCATTCCCCTTGAACAATCCACTCCCATTACCCTTTAGCAATCCATTCCCATTCCTGTTGAACAATCCATTCCCATTCCTGTTGAACAATCCATTCCCATTCCCCTTTAGCAATCCATTCCCATTCCCCTTTAGCAATTCATTCCCATTCCCCTTTAGCAATCCATTCCCATTCCCCTTTAGCAATCCATTCCATTCCCCTTGAGAAGAAGAAGAAGAAGAAGAAGAAGAAGAAGAAGAAGAAGAAGAAGAAGAAGAAGAAGAAGAAGAAGAAGAAGAAGAAGAAGAAGAAGAAGAAGAAGAAGAAGAAGTAGAAGAAGAAGAAGAAGTGCTTGCTGTGATATTATAGGGTCTGTGTTCCTTAACAGACTCTGTTACTTAACAGAAATCTGTAAAATAATGAAGTGCAGTGTATAAAGAGGCTCCTTGTTCCTTAACAGACTTTGTTCCTTATCATATACTAGAGGGGAATTAGCAAATCACCAGGACAAAAATCATATAAAGCTGAAAATTGGCACAAAGGTCGGGGATTGTGTCAGGAATGACCAAAAAAAAAGCCCTATTGATTGGGGGTTGGGAACTCCCTTTTTTTGGTGGGGGGGTGGGGGAAGTAAAATGCAAATGGCCTAGGGAAAATGACGGAACTCTGTGCATGCAGGAATGAATGCGATTTGGATCATAGAAGTCAATAAATAAAAGTGCCAGAGCTTTTAAATAATTGATTTAATCATACCGAATTTTACTTGATCTATGAAGATTAAATGTTTTTTAATAGATAACCAATTTTGACGAAACTAGCTGGGCATTGCAGAAAACACATCTATTTTTCAGAAGTCCCTGGTCAGCCAAACGTTGTTTGCTTCAGTGACATGACCTCTTTTATATTAGAAAGCTTTAAGAATACGAAAGAACAGACACCAAATGACATCATAACTACTGCTGCCAAAATAATCAAAAGTGATATCAGAGAGATCACTGCTGATAAGTCAAAATATCCTTCCACTGAAGAGCTGAGTGATATAGATTATGAAACAAAATGGGTGCCTGAAAGTTTGAAGATACTTCTTAGCAGTCTTGTATCTTCCAATCTTAAACAACTCAGCATAGGTCAATGCATCGTACAAGCATCAAGACCAAGGTCATTAATAGTACCAATACCCTTTGGAATCGGCATTGATATTGACAAGTCATTTGGTACAAAGTGGCTTGTGGATCACTTGGCAAAATTTGGATTTTCTGTCACCTCTGATGAGGTTAAATTATTCAAACAGTCTGCTGCAGCCTGTCAACTCACCACCTTTGAAGATCAGGAAGCCCATTTTACCCAATGGGTGGCAGATAATGTTGACCACAATATACGGACATTGACTGGAAAAGGAACCTTTCATGGAATGGGCATTATTTCTGTTAGCTCTAAAAAACCTAAATACAAAGCAGTAAAACGTTTGAAACATAACTCAAGCGTGGATTTATCGTCTACTGTCGAAATTATTCCATACAATGGGTCAAGTTACCATGGTCTATTGAAGCTGAATCTAAAGCCAATGAAGGACCTTTTCCTCAGAAAATTCCACTCCCCTGAAATGAACTTAGATCTGGTATGGCATGCATCATGGTTTTTTACCTCAAAGAATCATTCATGTCCAAACTGGTCAGGTTACATGATGCACGTGACATCGCAACAAAACACCCTTTATGAAGAAGCCTCAGTTAAGTTTTTACCCATAATTGATCTAAACCCATCCGATGAGACATGCATATTCTCCACCCTCCTCTTTGTAATTGAGGAAGCCAAGAAACATAAAATTCCTACACCTTGTATAACTTTCGACCAGCCCTTATGGCAGAAAGCCATTGGTAATCATCAAGGAGCAAAACCTTGAAATAGTGTGCCGATTAGGTGGTTTCCACATGTTAATGAGCTTCTTAGGTAGCATCGGAAACCTTATGAAAGGAACAGGTTTAGAACAAGCTTTTGAAGAAGTTTACTCTGAGGATACAGTGAAGCACATATTTTCAGGTCATGCAGTAGCAAGGGCACTAAGAGCTCATTTTTTTGGTTCAGAGTGCATTGGTCAGTCATATCATTAGTGAATTAAGGGAAGAAGAAAAATTAGATATATCTGAGTTTGAGAATATCTATGTAAGAACAATGGAGAATGGCATGGATAAACAGGATTTGATTGAGTTAGGCAACAGTAAAATTCTGAAAGATGCTGAAGTCATCTTATCAACCTATTTTAAAGAAAGATCAGGTGTATCACGCACAGCAAAGCTTTGGCTGCTTTATGTTGATTATGTTAGTATCATCAAAGAATTCCTTGTTGCAGAGAGGACTTGCAACTGGTATCTTCATATTCAATCTACCACAAAAATGATGAACTTATTTGCAGCCTCGGGACATATTAACTATGCAAAGTGCTCTAGGTTATATGTACAAGAGATGCAAGGCCTAACTAAAAGTAACTTGTGGCTACACCAACAGTTCTTAGATGGTCACCATGCTGTGCGACGTTCAGGTAGATTTTGGGCTGGCCTTTGGTCCGACCTGGTAACAGAGCAAACATTGATGCGTTCCATAAAATGCAGTGGTGGATTAACTAGAGGGAGAGGGTTTGGTGAAAATGTTCGAAATATCTGGGCTATGAGTATCAGTCAGAGTGCTGCTATTCATGAGGCAATGACTAAGTTATCAGGTGTCAATGTTGGATCCACAGATCAAAATATTGAAATGGGAGTGACACGACTAGAACGTGATTATGAACACTGCCAAATGTTTTATGACTGGTTTGAGGTTAGAAATCCATTTAGCATGAAAGATGGCAACCTCCACTCATTGTCGTCAGGTGTTGCATCTGTGCATGGAAAAGACACTGTAAATTGTGATGAAGCTGAGAGCATTGGAGATCGCATACACAAGAGTCTAAATGACGTCAATTTTACAGAGGCAAAAATCAAGAAGAAAGATCAATTTGTTTCGTTGGATGCTCTTACACAAAGTGTAAGCATTGATGAGAAGAACCCAATTATAGTCAATCCAACCCTTTTATTTACAAGGCTGGCAGCAATAGCAGAAAGAGAGGAGAACGTTGAGCTGTATTTTGACTTTGAGCTTACCCACCACCCTCAATCTCTATTTACAAATGAACTCATGAGGAAACCAGATAAGGCAACCTTGAGAAACATTCTGCTGACAAATAATGTACAGAAACCAACAGAAGATGTTGTTGGCAAATATGTAATTGATGGTGGCACACTCCTTCACCGAGTTAGTTGGCACAAGGATATGTTGTTTATGTTGACCTTACTAATTTCTAGATCCTCTAGGATTAGTTTCACTTATTAACAAGAGTTCCAGGAAGGGGCTGATTGAGACACTTGTGTTATCGTCGGCAGATTTTATTTAGACTGAAACGAAGCGGGAACAGCGAACACACGGTTTGTTTACATGCAGGTGGCGCCATGACTGGCCAAAGAGAAAACTAAATGCAAAAGACAAATTGAAATAAGCGACGATTGCAATGCTACTAACACAACACGAACAATACAAATCATAATATGCTAACACTTCCCCTTGATTTTATTGCAATGCAGTGAACCTTACAAGAACTGACACTTCAAAAAAAATTGGATAGCCAACGACACAAAACCAGCAAAAATGCAACGATTAGCACATGAGCCAAAAACAAAATAATTGCAGATAAAGAACAACACAGCGGCAAAAAAATTGAGTAATATGAACAAGCAGCAAGTAACATAAGAAGAACTGAATAGACACTGTTGCTGCAAAGAATACAAAAGGATAAACGTGACTACATCTGTCACGATCACATTTGGCAAAGGATTACTATGCTGCAAAAAACATTTATCAGAAGGACAAATTAAAACTTTGGCATGGCTCTGACTGTCATTAAGGAATGATAAGTCCAATTCTTGCACATAACTCCTGTGTCTTCCTCCCAGTCAAACCCTTAGTTAGAAGGTCAGCTAGATTGTCATGAGATACCACATATTGCAACTTTACCAACCCCTTCTTCACCACATCCTTTATGAAGTGATACTTCACATCCACGCCCTTGGAATTATCGTTGACAATGTCCTTCTCTGCAAGTTTGATTGCTGCTGTATTATCAGCAAGGATGCATGGCACCATGCAAAGATCACTTGCGTCGATCTCCCTTAAAATACCACATAGCCATAGTGCTTCTTGCGTAGCGATAGCCATAGCAATGTACTCCGCCTGTTGTGTGGATGTGGCAACCACAGTTTGCTTCTTGCACCTCCACTCCACAGGTCCTCCTGCAACACACACCACCAGTCCACTGAACGATTTTCTGTCCACCTTGTTAACAAAGTCAGCATCAGAAAAAATCAATGCCTCCTTCCCACTCTTCCTGAATACTATGCAGTAGTCACGGGTGTGTTTTAGGTACTTTATCAGATATTTCACTGCAGCCATCTGCTTTCTCTTTGGGTTGGCCGAGAATTGACTGAGATAACTGACAGCGAAACTCAAGTCAGGTCTTGTCCCGTTTGCAACATACAGCAACATTCCTATGGCTCTTCTATATTCATGACTATCGGCATCTGCGTCTGGTTCATCGTTGATAGAGAATGCATTTGCACTCAGAGGACTGTGTTTTCCTCTGCATTCAGATAACCCGTGCTGCTCCAATATCTGATCTATATAAGCACACTGGTCGATGCTTATGGTATGCTCGTCCTTTCGCAATATCCTCAGTGATAAGAAATCAGATATTTCTCCCAACTCTTGTATTTCAACTTGTTGGCTCAACTCTTCCTTAAACCAATCAATGTCTTCTCTCTTTCCCCACACAGCAATGTCATCCACATATAGTCCAACATACAATTTCCTTTCTTGATGATAGAATAGGCAAGGGTCACCAACTGAGGGGTTGAACTTCATGTCTATAAAGATTTTCTTGATCTTATGGTACCATTCTTGTCCTAATTGTTTCAATCCGTAAAGGCACTTCCTCAGTTTGCACACCATTCTACTCTTGTCAACATCAAAACCCTCGGGTTGCTCCAAGTATACTTCTTCCTTGATATCACTATTGATGTAGGCAGATATTACGTCGACATGCTCACACATCAGTTCCTTCTCCACTCCCACAGCGAGCATCAACCGGATGGTTTTTCTTTTGATTACAGGCGAGTAGGTTTCCATATAGTCAAAGCCATATCTCTGGGCAAATCCCTGTGCAACCAACCTGGCTTTGTACTTTGTAGGTCTGCCACTAGCATCAGTCTTCAGTCTGAACTTCCATGTTGACCCAATGACTCTGGTTGGTGGCCTTGGTACAATCTCCCATGTATTCATCTCAGTCAGTTTCTTAATCTCTTCTCCCATAGCATATTTCCATCTTTCTGCTTGGGGACTAGCTAGGGCCTCTTTGGCACTCTTTGGTTCAGTGATAGTGGTTTCTTCATCTGGCTTGACCACTAAACACTCAGGGTCATCTTGACATTCTTGGCACTGACATTTCTTTGGTTTAGGCACTCTCGCGGACCGCCGCAGGACTGGGACTTCTTCTTGGACTTCAGCTTCTTCATCTTCAGGCAGTACTGGAATTTCTTCAAAGGCAGGAATCTGTTCATTGTTTACGTCTCCATGTTCGTCATCTTCACTGCCTTCCTTGTCCAGACCGTCTCCCTTCTGCTCCTGTTTTTCCTCTGTTTCCTCCTCGGAGTCTGACTCACTCGAGAGTTGTAGATTGTCCATCTTCTGCTTCCCCTGATCACTGGAATCTTCTTTCTTCTTCCATGGGAAAACCTCTTCATGGAATACAACGTCCCTTCTGATTATTACCCTTCCTGTTTCTGTGTTCCAAAGCCTGTATCCATCCTTTGTATCCTCCTGATAACCGAGCATGACACACTCAACAGTCTTGCCATCAAGCTTGCTTCTGACTTCTCTCATGGCCTGAGCTCTGCATCCGAAGGGTCTCATGCGTTCATAATCACTGCTTGTGAGTTCCTTTCCTGTTGCCAGTTCCAGAGGTATCTTATAATCGATGGCACTGCTCGGTGCCCTGTTCCGGTTGTAGGCAGCAGTTGACATAGCTTCAGCCCACAGTCTCTTGTCAGCTCCAGCTTCAGATAACATGGTCCTCACCATTTCCATAAGTACCCGATTTTGTCGTTCCACTCTCCCGTTCTGCTGTTTACAGTAAGGCACACTCCTTTCATGCACTATTCCGTTTGCAGCCAGATAGTTGTCCAACTGCTCTTTGCCAGAGTATTCTCCTCCGAAGTCAGATCTAATTTTCTTTAGGGTGTGGTCCGTGAGATTCTCCATCCTGGTCTTGTACTGAATGAGTCTAGACAATGCTTCATCCTTAGACTTCATTGGCATTACAGTCAGATACCTGGAGTAATCATCTGTGAACACAATAGCATAAATGGACCCACCAAATGAAGGGGAATTAAAAGGTCCCATAACATCGGTGTGCACTAACACCAAAGGTTTAGATGCTCTTGATGTACTTGCAGGAAAAGGCAGCCTTGTCATCTTCCCCTCAATGCATGCTTCACATTTTCCACATTCTTCTTTCTTTAAGTTAGCCAGAACTGGAATTTTCTTCAAAGCGTCATAGTTGAGATGACCCATTCTTTGATGCCAGGTCTGCATCGATACCTGAGCAGGCAGTGCCACAGTAGCTCCCTCATTATCTTTACTAGGCCAATCCAGATTCATAATGTACATCTTCCCCTCTTTCCTAGCAACGAAAAGTTCAATGCCACCCTTAGATGCCTTTGCTAGGTCGCCCACGAATAATACAGAAGCACCCTTGGCAGTGATCTGTTGTACAGACACCAGACTGCAGTATAGGTTAGGGACATACATCACTTCCTGAAGCACAATCTTGCATTTGGCTTGAATCACGATTACCCCAATCCCTTCCACTGAAAGTCTATGTCCATCACCTATTTTCACAGATCCCTTGCATTGCAGGTCGATGTTCTTGAACTTCTTAATGTCACAGCACATATGATCTGATGCACCTGAGTCCAGAAACCACTTTCCCACCGATGATTTTGACATGTAGGCATGTGCATCCACTTCGGCACATAGAAGTACTGCTTCTATTTCTTCAAATTCAGCTACAGAGGCCTTGGCATCCCCTTTCTTCGTGCGTTCCTCCTTGAACTTCTTCCAGATTGGGCATTCCCTCGCCTTGTGTCCAGGCTCCTTACAGGTGTAACACTTCATTTTACTGTCACCAGAGGTGTCCTGCTTCTGCTTATAATGCTGTTTAGCCGTTGCTTTCAATGCCACAGGTTCTTCTTTTCTTGATGTCACTCTGTTGTGCAATGATAGTCGCCTTTCTTCCATCACAAGTTTGCTCTTCACATTTCTTGATGTGAGCCTATCCAGATCACCCTCGAAGGATCTTACAAAAGCATCATACTCCTTGAGTGGTAGCCCAAGTAGCAAGAAAGCAGCAAAGCAAGTGTCACTTATTGGAATGCCGCCCATTCTCACCTTCTGAATCAACTCATGCATCTTGGAAATGTAATCTGCCATTGGCATTGATGGCACTTTATCCAACCTAGCCATTTCCTTGAAAAACAACATGGTGTGAATAATCCCAAATTCACCATACATTTCCTTGAGTGTGTCCCACACTTTCTTTGCAAATTTAAACTCACCATCATCGTAGAGAGTGGAGCTGTGCAGCGCCTCGATAATGACTCCCCGAGCTCGGCGATTGACTCTGGCTTGTTCTTGGTTGAGCTCTGCCAAGGCCTCTTCTTCATTCTCATTATCGTGAATGTGATACCCAAACCCAGGGTCAATGGCATTCCAACAGTTCTTGTCAATCAGTCTTGCTTCGATCCTCTTCGACCACGGGTAATAGTTAGCCCCGTCACACTGTAGAAGAATCTTCTTGGAGGTCTCTTCCCTTTCTTCATAATCGGCCATCTTCTTACTTGTTGATGGAACAGTCTCCAAGGGAAGCTTAGGCTAGCACTTTCTTATATCTAGACGATATCACACTTTTCAATCAATCCCAATGTGTTCTGGGCCCATAACCTGTTGACCTTACTAATTTCTAGATCCTCTAGGATTAGTTTCACTTATTAACAAGAGTTCCAGGAAGGGGCTGATTGAGACACTTGTGTTATCGTCGGCAGATTTTATTTAGACTGAAACGAAGCGGGAACAGCGAACACACGGTTTGTTTACATGCAGGTGGCGCCATGACTGGCCAAAGAGAAAACTAAATGCAAAAGACAAATTGACATAAGCGACGATTGCAATGCTACTAACACAACACGAACAATACAAATCATAATATGCTAACAGTTTACCAAAATTGCAGAAGCGTATGTAAACTATGTCAGGAAGAAATATGGTAACTCATACATTGTCTTTGATGGATATAACGAGGCTTGCATATCAGTTAAGTCTAATGAACACACTAGAAGAACAAGGTCCAAAGGGTCCTCCCAAAATGTAGTGATAAGACCAGAAAATCAAGTGCCATATTCAAAGGAACGTTTCTTATCAAATCAGCATAACAAGAGCCAGCTAATTTCACTATTGTCGGATTTTCTAAGAAAAGATGGCCAAATGGCACATGTCTGTGAAGGTGATGCCGATACTAAAATTGTGGCTACAGCTTTGGAAGTTGCAAAGGACTCTACAACAATTGTTGTATCAGATGATACAGATGTAGCTATAATGTTATTATACCACTGGATGAATGACCTATCAGAAATCTTCTTTCTTCAAGAGTGTGACAAAAAATGCTGGAGCATAAAAGAATCTGTTCACCAAGTAAATGACTTGAAAAATCATTTACTGTTTATTCATGCATGGTCCGGCTGTGACTCCACCTCAGCTATCTTCGGTAAAGGAAAGCCAAGCTTTCTGAAACTTGTTAAAAAGTCAACAGTCATCCAATCTGCCTCTGACACAATGTCTGATTACTGGGCCACCAAAGAAGAAGTGGGGCATGCTGCTGTGAAGATATTCACAGTACTATATGGTGGAACTACTGAGTCTTCATTAAGAAAGATGCGGTTAGTATATCTTTCTGATTTATCACATGGTAAAGGTTTCATCTAGTATTACAGAACTTTAATCCTTTGAACTTCACCAGGGGGCTGTGCCCATCTATAAGATTTTTATCTTGCATATCAAGCTGAACCCTGTCAATAGTGAAGATAATTTTCAAAATATGAATTTTATAGTACAAATTCTTTCATCATAGCATGTGAAAGATAACAATTTCAATATCAATAGAAGTAAACAGACAATATATCTTGCTTTTTGTCAGATAGTTCGAAAGTTGATTGTGGACCCGAGAGGGTTAAAATTGATGGCAAATATTTGTTTCAGGTACTTCAAATATCATCAAATGGTTTCTGAAGGTTTGACAGAGCCCAGAAAGCTTCCCCCAACAGAGCAAGCAGCATACTACCATGGGCAAAGAGTTCATTTGCAGATCATTACATGGAAAATGCTCAACAATAAACTTAACTTGGAGCCTACCAATTGGGGTTGGAAACAAGTAGATAACTGATTAGTTCCTATACCAACGGATAAAGATATTGCACCTTCGAATTTACTGAAAGTCAGTCTGTGCAAGTGTAAATCTTCATCAAAAAATCAGTGTGGTACAAATTTGTGTTCTTGTAAAAGACATGGCTTGAAATGCATGTCAGCATGTCATGAATGTCATGGAGAATATTGTAATAATAAACAGGTAAACTACGTTCTTTAAGATTCTGTTAGTCAAGTATTCTTAACTTTATTTCTAAGTTGAACGAAATGTCATATGAATGAGAAAAAATTGTTGAAAACATTTTCGCTATTTCCAGGTTGAAATATTAGCATTTTTTTTTTAATGGTGAAGTTTAGAAGTTTAACAATGAAACTTTATTCCTTTTTTAGGCAGTTGAAGAATTTGGTGCCATTGAAAAAGAAGAAGATGGAATAGATATCCTAGAATTAATAGAAGATGATCTATTCTAACTGAAAATATTTTGATAAATGAATAATCTATACTACAGAAATTAGTAATTATAAGCTCTTGTTATCATTTCATATCAATTCTCCTTTACCTGGTCAATTTTAAGGAAACGTTCATATCTGAGCAGTTCTAGAACAAAATTTCTTATCCAATGATGTATAAGCTTTAATGATTTGGGCATCTCAAAATTTTAACCTCTTGTCCATATACCCCTACCCCCAAAAAACAGAATTCCCAGGTTCTAATCAATGGGGCTTTTTTTTCTGATATTCCTGACACTATCCCTTCCCTCTATACCAATTTTCAGCTTCATATTATTTTTGTCCGGATTAAGGGGTATTTTGGCCTATTTCTCCTCTACTAATAAATCTAGGAAGTATTCAAGCAGAAGCTTTAGAATAGGGTCAGTGTTCTTTAACCAGAAATCTGGGAAATATTCAGGTAACAGGCTCTTAAATAGGGTCCTTGTTCCTTAACAGACATTGTCACCTATCAGAAAGCTGGATCATAAAGTGTCTGTTAAGCGGAGCTACTAATTCCTATCCTAGGTTGATTATTATAAGAGAAAATAGAAGGAAAATGAAGAAAAATATAAAATTTATACTGAACACTCACCATCATCTTCATCTTGTTGAGGTCATTCAGTGGAGGATTCTTCCAAATCTGCAAAAAGTAACAGACAGAGAATGAGTTGGGTGTGCAACATTGCAGAACAGACTTGTCACTTGCAATAATCTGTCTTATAAACACTTTTATTGTGTTTACAGCAAAAACAGCAAAAAGCTTTCATTCTAACCTCCGAGACCCTTCCAAATAGCACAATGTTCATGGATTGCCCCAAACCCTCACAAAATACCTTGACATTACATTAAAAAATCCTTCCTCATGGCACGATGCTTCAAGACTACCCTCAAAACATATGAAAAAGCTTTCATATTACCCTCCGAGACCCTTCCAGACAGCACAATGTTCATGGATTGCCCCAAACCTTCACAAAATACCTTGACGTTAAACTAAAAAATCCTTCCTGATGGCAGAAGGCTTCAAGACTACCATCAAAACCTAAGAAAAAGCTTTCATATTACCCTCCGAGACCCTTCCAGACAGCACAATGTTCATGGATTGCCCCAAAACCTCACAAAATACCTTGACGTTACACTAAAAAATCCTTCCTCATGGCACGATGCTTCAAGACTACCCTCAAAACATATGAAAAAGCTTTCATATTACCCTCCGAGACCCTTCCAGACAGCACAATGTTCATGGATTGCCCCAAACCTTCACAAAATACCTTGACGTTAAACTAAAAAATCCTTCCTGATGGCACGATGCTTCAAGACTACCCTCAAAACATATGAAAAAGCTTTCATATTACCCTCCGAGACCCTTCCAGACAGCACAATGTTCATGGATTGCCCCAAACCTTCACAAAATACCTTGACGTTAAACTAAAAAATCCTTCCTGATGGCAGAATGCTTCAAGACTACCATCAAAACCTAAGAAAAAGATTTCATATTACCCTACGAGACCCTTCCAGACAGCACAATGTTCATGGATTGCCCCAAACACTCACAAAATACCTTGACGTTACATTAAAAAATCCTTCCTCATGGCACGATGCTTCAAGACTACCCCCAAAACATATGAAAATGCTTTCATATTACCCTCCGAGACCCTTCCAGACAGCACAATGTTCATGGATTGCCCCAAACCTTCACAAAATACCTTGACGTTAAACTAAAAAATCCTTCCTGATGGCAGAACGCTTCAAGACTACCATCAGAACCTAAGAAAAAGCTTTCATATTACCCTCCGAGACCCTTCCAGACAGCACAATGTTCATGGATTGCCCCAAAACCTCACAAAATACCTTGACATTACACTAAAAAATCCTTCCTCATGGCACGATGCTTCAAGACTACTCTCAAAACATATGAAAAAGCTTTCATATTACCCTCCGAGACCCTTCCAGACAGCACAATGTTCATGGATTGCCCCAAACACTCACAAAATACCTTGACGTTAAACTAAAAAATCCTTCCTGATGGCAGAATGCTTCAAGACTACCATCAAAACCTAAGAAAAAGATTTCATATTACCCTACGAGACCCTTCCAGACAGCACAATGTTCATGGATTGCCCCAAACACTCACAAAATACCTTGACATTACGCTAAAAAATCCTTCCTCATGGAACGATGCTTCAAGACTATCCTGAAAACATATGAAAAAGCTTTCATATTACCCTCCGAGAACCTTCCAGACAGCACAATGTTCATGGATTGCCCCAAACACTCACAAAATACCTTGACATTAAGCTAAAAAATCCTTCCTCATGGCACGATGCTTCAAGACTACCCTCAAAACATATGAAAAAGCTTTCATATTACCCTCCGAGACCCTTCCAGACAGCACAATGTTCATGGATTGCCCCAAACCTTCACAAAATACCTTGACGTTAAACTAAAAAATCCTTCCTGATGGCAGAACGCTTCAAGACTACCATCAAAACCTAAGAAAAAGCTTTCATATTACCCTCCGAGACCCTTCCAGACAGCACAATGTTCATGGATTGCCCCAAAACCTCACAAAATACCTTGACGTTACACTAAAAAATCCTTCCTCATGGCACGATGCTTCAAGACTACCCTCAAAACATATGAAAAAGCTTTCATATTACCCTCCGAGACCCTTCCAGACAGCACAATGTTCATGGATTGCCCCAAACCTTCACAAAATACCTTGACGTTAAACTAAAAAATCCTTCCTGATGGCAGAATGCTTCAAGACTACCATCAAAACCTAAGAAAAAGATTTCATATTACCCTACGAGACCCTTCCAGACAGCACAATGTTCATGGATTGCCCCAAACACTCACAAAATACCTTGACATTACGCTAAAAAATCCTTCCTCATGGAACGATGCTTCAAGACTATCCTGAAAACATAGGAAAAAGCTTTCATACTACCCTACGAGACCCTTCCAGACAGCACAATCTTCATGGATTGGCCCAAACCCTCACAAAATACCTTGACATTACATTAAAAAATCCTTCCTCATGGCATGATGCTTCAAGACTACACTCAAAACCTAAGAAAAAGCTTTCATACTACCCTACGAGACCCTTCCAGACAGCACAATATTCATGGATTGCCCCAAACCCTCACAAAATACCTTGACGTTACACTAAAAAATCCTTCCTCATGGCACGATGCTTCAAGATTATCCTGAAAACATAAGAAAAAACTTTCATACTACCCTACGAGACCCTTCCAGACAGCACAATGTTCATGAATTGCCCCAAACCCTCAAAAAATACCTTGACGTTACACTAAAAAATCCTTCCTCATGGCACGATGCTTCAAGACTACTCTCAAAACCTAAGAAAAAACTTTCATACTACCCTACGAGACCCTTCCAGACAGCACAATGTTCATGGATTGCCCCAAACCCTCACAAAATACCTTGACGTTACACTAAAAAATCCTTTCTCATGGCACGATGCTTCAAGACTACCCTCAAAACCTAAGAAAAAGCTTTCATACGACCCTACGAGACCCTTCCAGACAGCACAATGTTCATGGATTGCCCCAAACCTTCACAAAATACCTTGACGTTACACTAAAAAATCCTTCCTCATGGCACGATGCTTCAAGACTACCCTCAAAACCTAAGAAAAAACTTTCATACTACCCTACGAGACCCTTCCAGACACCACAATGTTGCAAGACTGCCCGAAACCCTCACAAAATACCTTGACGTTACACTAAAAAATCCTTCCTCATGGCACGATGCTTCAAGACTACACTCAAAACCTAAGAAAAAGCTTTCATACTACCCTACGAGACCCTTCCAGACAGCACAATGTTCATGGATTGCCCCAAACCTTAACAAAATACCTTGACGTTACACTAAAAAATCCTTCCTCATGGCACGATGCTTCAAGACTATCCTGAAAACATAAGAAAAAGCTTTCATACTACCCTCTGAGACCCTTCCAGACAGCACAATGTTACAAGATAGCCCCAAACCCTCAAAAAATACCCAAACCCTCAAAAAATACCTTTACATTACACTAAAAAATCCTTCCTCAGGCACGATGCTTCAAGACTACACTGAAAACCTGAGGAAAAGGTTTGATACTACATTCCGAGACCCTTCCAAATAGCACAATGTTCATGGATTGCCCCAAACCCTCACAAAATACCTTGACGTTACACTAAAAAATCCTTCCTCAGGCACGATGCTTCAAGACTACACTGAAAACCTGAGGAAAAGGTTTGATACTACATTCCGAGACCCTTCCAGATAGCACAATGTTCATGGATTGCCACAAACCCTCACAAAATACCTTGACGTTACACTAAAAAATCCTTCCTCAGGCTCGATGCTTCAAGACTAACATAAAAACCAGAGGAAAAGGTTTGATACTACATTCCGAGACCCATCCAGATAGCACAATGTTCATGGATTGCCCCAAAACCCTCACAAAATACCTTTACGTTACACTAAAAAATCCTTCCTCAGGCACGATGCTTCAAGACTAACCTGAAAACCTGAGGAAAAGGTTTGATACTACATTCCGAGACCCTTCCAGATAGCACAATGTTCATGGATTGCCCCAAACCCTCACAAAATACCTTGACGTTACACTAAAAAATCCTTCCTCAGGCACGATGCTTCAAGACTAACATGAAAACCTGAGGAAAAGGTTTGATACTACATTCCAAGACCTTTCCAGATAGCACAATGTTCATGGATTGCCCCAAACCCTCATAAAATACCTTGACGTTACACTAAAAAATCCTTCCTCAGGCACGATGCTTCAAGACTAACATGAAAACCTGAGGAAAAGGTTTGATACTACATTCCGAGACCCTTCCAGATAGCACAATGTTCATGGATTGCCCCAAACCCTCACAAAATACCTTGACATTACACTAAAAAATCCTTCCTCAGGCACGATGCTTCAAGACTAACCTAAAAAATTAAGGAAAATGTTTGATTCTACCCTCCGAGACCCTTCCAGACAGCACAATGTTCATGGATTGCCCAAAACCCTCACAAAATACCTTTACGTTACACTAAAAAATCCTTCCTCAGGCACGATGCTTCAAGACTACACTGAAAACCTGAGGAAAAGGTTTGATACTACATTCCGAGACCCTTCCAAATAGCACAATGTTCATGGATTGCCCCAAACCCTCACAAAATACCTTTATGTTACACTAAAAAATCCTTCCTCAGGCTCGATGCTTCAAGACTAACCTGAAAACCTGAGGAAAAGGTTTGATACTACATTCCGAGACCCTTCCAAATAGCACAATGTTCATGGATTGCCCCAAACCCTCACAAAATACCTTGACATTACACTAAAAAATCCTTCCTCAGGCACGATGCTTCAAGACTAACCTGAAAACCTGAGGAAAAGGTTTGATACTACATTCCGAGACCCTTCCAAATAGCACAATGTTCATGGATTGCCCCAAACCCTCACAAAATACCTTGACATTACACTAAAAAATCCTTCCTCAGGCACGATGCTTCAAAACTAACCTGAAAACCTGAGGAAAAGGTTTGATACTACATTCCAAGACCCTTCCAGATAGCACAATGTTCATGGATTGCCCCAAACCCTCACAAAATACCTTTACGTTACACTAAAAAATCCTTCCTCAGGCACGATGCTTCAAGACTAACCTGAAAACCTGAGGAAAAGGTTTGATACTACATTCCAAGACCCTTCCAGATAGCACAATGTTCATGGATTGCCCCAAACCCTCACAAAATACCTTGACGTTACACTAAAAAATCCTTCCTCAGGCACGATGCTTCAAGACTAACCTGAAAACCTGAGGAAAAGGTTTGATACTACATTCCGAGACCCTTCCAAATAGCACAATGTTCATGGATTGCCCCAAACCCTCACAAAATACCTTGATGTAACACTAAAAAATCCTTCCTCAGGCACGATGCTTCAAGACTAACCTGAAAACCTAAGGAAAAGGTTTGATACTACATTCCGAGACCCTTCCAAATAGCACAATGTTCATGGATTGCCCCAAACCCTCACAAAATACCTTGACGTTACACTAAAAAATCCTTCCTCAGGCACGATGCTTCAAGACTAACCTGAAAACCTGAGGAAAAGGTTTGATACTACATTCCAAGACCCTTCCAGATAGCACAATGTTCATGGATTGCCACAAACCCTCACAAAATACCTTGATGTTACACTAAAAAATCCTTAATCAGGCACGATGCTTCAAGACTAACCTGAAAACCTGAGGAAAAGGTTTGATACTACATTCCGAGACCCTTCCAAATAGCACAATGTTCATGGATTGCCCCAAACCCTCACAAAATACCTTGACGTAACACTAAAAAATCCTTCCTCAGGCACGATGCTTCAAGACTAACCTGAAAACCTGAGGAAAAGGTTAGATGCTGCATTCCGAGACCCTTCCAAATAACACAATGTTCATGGATTGCCCCAAACCCTCACAAAATACCTTGACGTTACACTAAAAAATCCTTCCTCAGGCACGATGCTTCAAGACTAACCTGAAAACCTGAGGAAAAGGTTTGATACTACATTCCGAGACCCTTCCAAATAGCACAATGTTCATGGATTGCCCCAAACCCTCACAAAATACCTTGATGTTACACTAAAAAATCCTTACTCAGGCACGATGCTTCAAGACTAACCTGAAAACCTGAGGAAAAGGTTTGATGCTACATTCCGAGACCCTTCCAAATAACACAATGTTCATGGATTGCCCCAAACCCTCACAAAATACCTTGACGTTACACTAAAAAATCCTTCCTCAGGCTCGATGCTTCAAGACTAACCTGAAAACCTGAGGAAAAGGTTTGATACTACATTCCGAGACCCTTCCAAATAGCACAATGTTCATGGATTGCCCCAAACCCTCACAAAATACCTTGACGTTACACTAAAAAATCCTTCCTCAGGCTCGATGCTTCAAGACTAACCTGAAAACCTGAGGAAAAGGTTTGATGCTACATTCCGAGACCCTTCCAAATAGCACAATGTTCATGGATTGCCCCAAACCCTCACAAAATACCTTGACGTTACACTAAAAAATCCTTCCTCAGGCTCGATGCTTCAAGACTAACCTGAAAACCTGAGGAAAAGGTTTGATACTACATTCCGAGACCCTTCCAAATAGCACAATGTTCATGGATTGCCCCAAACTCTCACAAAATACCTTGACGTTACACTAAAAAATCCTTCCTCAGGCACGATGCTTCAAGACTAACCTGAAAACCTGAGGAAAAGGTTTGATACTACATTCCGAGACCCTTCCAGATAGCACAATGTTCATGGATTGCCACAAACCCTCACAAAATACCTTGACGTTACACTAAAAAATCCTTCCTCAGGCTCGATGCTTCAAGACTAACATAAAAACCTGAGGAAAAGGTTTGATACTACATTCCGAGACCCATCCAGATAGCACAATGTTCATGGATTGCCCCAAACCCTCACAAAATACCTTTATGTTACACTAAAAAATCCTTCCTCAGGCACGATGCTTCAAGACTAACCTGAAAACCTGAGGAAAAGGTTTGATACTACATTCCGAGACCCTTCCAGATAGCACAATGTTCATGGATTGCCCAAAACCCTCACAAAATACCTTGACGTTATACTAAAAAATCCTTCCTCAGGCACGATGCTTCAAGACTAACCTGAAAACCTGAGGAAAAGGTTTGATACTACATTCCAAGACCTTTCCAGATAGCACAATGTTCATGGATTGCCCCAAACCCTCACAAAATACCTTGACGTTACACTAAAAAATCCTTCCTCAGGCACGATGCTTCAAGACTAACCTGAAAACCTGAGGAAAAGGTTTGATACTACATTCCAAGACCTTTCCAGATAGCACAATGTTCATGGATTGCCCCAAACCCTCACAAAATACCTTGACGTTACACTAAAAAATCCTTCCTCAGGCACGATGCTTCAAGACTAACCTGAAAACCTGAGGAAAAGGTTTGATACTACATTCCAAGACCCTTCCAGATAGCACAATGTTCATGGATTGCCCCAAACCCTCACAAAATACCTTGACATTACACTAAAAAATCCTTCCTCAGGCACGATGCTTCAAGCCTAACCTGAAAACCTGAGGAAAAGGTTTGATACTACATTCCAAGACCCTTCCAGATAGCACAATGTTCATGGATTGCCCAAAACCCTCACAAAATACCTTTACGTTACACTAAAAAATCCTTCCTCAAGGCACGATGCTTCAAGACTACGCTGAAAACTTGAGGAAAAGGTTTGATACTACATTCCAAGACTATTCCAGATAGCACAATGTTCATGGATTGCCCCAAACCCTCACAAAATACCTTGACGTTACACTAAAAAATCCTTCTTCAGGCACGATGCTTCAAGACTAACCTGAAAACCTGAGGAAAAGGTTTGATACTACATTCCAAGACCCTTCCAAATAGCACAATGTTCATGGATTGCCCCAAACCCTCACAAAATACCTTGATGTTACACTAAGAAATCCTTCCTCATGGCATGATGCTTCAAGACTAACATAAAAACCTGAGGAAAAGGTTTGAAACTACATTCCAAGACCCTTCCAAATAGCACAATGTTCATGGATTGCCCCAAACCTCACAAAATACCTTGACGTTACACTAAAAAATCCTTCCTCATGGCACGATGCTTCAAGACTACACTGAAAACCTGAGGAAAAGGTTTGATACTACATTCCGAGACCCTTCCAGATAGCACAATGTTCATGGATTGCCCCAAACCCTCACAAAATACCTTGACGTTACACTAAAAAATCCTTCCTCAAGCACGATGCTTCAAGACTAACCTGAAAACCTGAGGAAAAGGTTTGAAACTACATTCCGAGACCCTTCCAAATAGCACAATGTTCATGGATTGCCCCAAACCCTCACAAAATACCTTGACGTTACACTAAAAAATCCTTCCTCAGGCACGATGCTTCAAAACTACGCTGAAAACTTGAGGAAAAGGTTTCATACTACATTCCGAGACCCTTCCAGATAGCACAATGTTCATGGATTGCCCCAAATCCTCAAAAAATACCTTTACATTACACTAAAAAATCCTTCCTCAGGCACAATGCTTCAAGACTAACCTGAAAACCTGAGGAAAAGGTTTGATACTACATTCCGAGACCCTTCCAAAGAGCACAATGTTCATGGATTGCCCCAAACCCTCACAAAATACCTTTATGTTACACTAAAAAATACTTAATCAGGCACGATGCTTCAAGACTAACCTGAAAACCTGAGGAAAAGGTTTGAAACTACATTCCGAGACCCTTCCAAATACCACAATGTTCATGGATTGCCCCAAACCCTCACAAAATACCTTGACATTACACTAAAAAATCCTTAATCAGGCACGGTGCTTCAAGACTACGCTGAAAACCTGAGGAAAAGGTTTCATACTACATTCCAAGACTCTTCCAGATAGCACAATGTTCATGGATTGCCCCAAACCCTCACAAAATACCTTGACGTTATACTAAAAAATCCTTCTTTAGGGATGATGCTTCAAGACTAACCTGAAAACCTGAGGAAAAGGTTTGATACTACATTCCAAGACCCTTCCAAATAGCACAATGTTCATGGATTGCCCCAAACCCTCACAAAATACCTTGATGTTACACTAAGAAATCCTTCCTCATGGCACGATGCTTCAAGACTAACCTGAAAACCTGAGGAAAAGATTTGAAACTACATTCCGAGACCCTTCCAAATAGCACAATGTTCATGGATTGCCCCAAACCCTCACAAAATACCTTGACGTTACACTAAAAAATCCTTCCTCAGGCATGATGCTCCAAGACTAACCTGAAAACCTGAGGAAAAGGTTTGATACTACATTCCGAGACCCTTCCAGATAGCACAATGTTCATGGATTGCCCCAAACCATCACAAAATACCTTGACGTTACACTAAAAAATCCTTCCTCAGGCACGATGCTTCAAGACTAACCTGAAAACCTGAGGAAAAGGTTTGAAACTACATTCTGAGACCCTTCCAAATAGCACAATGTTCATGGATTGCCCCAAACCATCACAAAATACCTTGACGTTACACTAAAAAATCCTTCCTCATGCACGATGCTTCAAGACTACACTGAAAACCTGAGGAAAAGGTTTGATACTACATACCGAGACCCTTCCAGATGGCACAATGTTCATGGATTGCCCCAAACCCTCACAAAATACCTTTACGTTTCACTAAAAAAACCTTTCCTCGGGCACGCTGCTTTAAGACTAACCTGAAAACCTGAGGAAAAGGTTTGATACTACATTCTGAGACCCTTCCAGATAGCACAATGTTCATGGATTGCCCCAAACCCTCACAAAATACCTTGACGTTACACTAAAAAATCCTTCCTCAGGCACGATGCTTCAAGACTAACCTGAAAACCTGAGGAAAAGGTTTGATATTACATTCCAAGACCCTTCCAGATAGCACAATGTTCATGGATTGCCCCAAACCCTCACAAAATACCTTGACGTTACACTAAAAAATCCTTCCTCAGGCACGATGCTTCAAGACTAACCTGAAAACCTGAGGAAAAGGTTTGATACTACATTCCGAGACCCTTCCAGATAGCACAATGTTCATGGATTGCCCCAAACCCTCACAAAATACCTTTATGTTACACTAAAAAATCCTTCCTCAGGCACAATGCATCAAGACTAACCTGAAAACCTGAGGAAAAGGTTCGATACTACATTCTGAGACCCTTCCAGATAGCACAATGTTCATGGATTGCCCCAAACCCTCACAAAATACCTTGACGTTACACTAAAAAATCCTTCCTCAGGCACGATGCTTCAAGACTAACCTGAAAACCTGAGGAAAAGGTTTGATATTACATTCCAAGACCCTTCCAGATAGCACAATGTTCATGGATTGCCCCAAACCCTCACAAAATACCTTGACGTTACACTAAAAAATCCTTCCTCAGGCACGATGCTTCAAGACTAACCTGAAAACCTGAGGAAAAGGTTTGATATTACATTCCAAGACCCTTCCAAATAGCACAATGTTCATGGATTGCCCCAAACCCTCACAAAATACCTTGACGTTACACTAAAAAATCCTTCCTCAGGCATGATGCTCCAAGACTAACCTGAAAACCTGAGGAAAAGGTTTGATACTACATTCCGAGACCCTTCCAGATAGCACAATGTTCATGGATTGCCCCAAACCATCACAAAATACCTTGACGTTACACTAAAAAATCCTTCCTCAGGCACGATGCTTCAAGACTAACCTGAAAACCTGAGGAAAAGGTTTGAAACTACATTCTGAGACCCTTCCAAATAGCACAATGTTCATGGATTGCCCCAAACCATCACAAAATACCTTGACGTTACACTAAAAAATCCTTCCTCATGCACGATGCTTCAAGACTACACTGAAAACCTGAGGAAAAGGTTTGATACTACATACCGAGACCCTTCCAGATGGCACAATGTTCATGGATTGCCCCAAACCCTCACAAAATACCTTTACGTTTCACTAAAAAAACCTTTCCTCGGGCACGCTGCTTTAAGACTAACCTGAAAACCTGAGGAAAAGGTTTGATACTACATTCTGAGACCCTTCCAGATAGCACAATGTTCATGGATTGCCCCAAACCCTCACAAAATACCTTTACGTTTCACTAAAAAAACCTTTCCTCGGGCACGCTGCTTTAAGACTAACCTGAAAACCTGAGGAAAAGGTTCGATACTACATTCTGAGACCCTTCCAGATAGCACAATGTTCATGGATTGCCCCAAACCCTCACAAAATACCTTGACGTTACACTAAAAAATCCTTCCTCAGGCACGATGCTTCAAGACTAACCTGAAAACCTGAGGAAAAGGTTTGATATTACATTCCAAGACCCTTCCAGATAGCACAATGTTCATGGATTGCCCCAAACCCTCACAAAATACCTTTACGTTACACTAAAAAATCCTTCCTCAGGCACGATGCTTCAAGACTACACTGAAAACCTGAGGAAAATGTTTGATACTACATTCCAAGACCCTTCCAGATAGCACAATGTTCATGGATTGCCCCAAACCCTCACAAAATACCTTTATGTTACACTAAAAAATCCTTCCTCAGGCACAATGCATCAAGACTAACCTGAAAACCTGAGGAAAAGGTTCGATACTACATTCTGAGACCCTTCCAGATAGCACAATGTTCATGGATTGCCCCAAACCCTCACAAAATACCTTGACGTTACACTAAAAAATCCTTCCTCAGGCACGATGCTTCAAGACTAACCTGAAAACCTGAGGAAAAGGTTTGATATTACATTCCAAGACCCTTCCAGATAGCACAATGTTCATGGATTGCCCCAAACCCTCACAAAATACCTTTATGTTACACTAAAAAATCCTTCCTCAGGCACAATGCATCAAGACTAACCTGAAAACCTGAGGAAAAGGTTTGATACTACATTCTGAGACCCTTCCAGATAGCACAATGTTCATGGATTGCCCCAAACCCTCACAAAATACCTTGACGTTACACTAAAAAATCCTTCCTCAGGCACGATGCTTCAAGACTAACCTGAAAACCTAAGGAAAAGCTCTCATACTACCCTACGAGACCATTCCAGACAGCACAATATTCCTAGACTGCCCCCCACCCTCACAAAATACCTTGACGTTACACTAAAAAATCCTTCCTCATGGCACGATACTTCAAGACTATCCTGAAAACCTAAGAAAAAGCTTTCATACTACCCTATGAGACCCTTCCAGACAGCACAATGTTCATGGATTTCCCCAAACCCTCACAAAATACCTTGACGTTACACTAAAAAATCCTTCCTCAGGCACGATGCTTCAAGACTAACCTGAAAACCTAAGGAAAAGCTCTCATACTACCCTACGAGACCATTCCAGACAGCACAATATTCCTAGACTGCCCCCCACCCTCACAAAATACCTTGATGTTACACTAAAAAATCCTTCCTCATGGCACGATGCTTCAAGACTATCCTGAAAACATAAGATAAAGCTTTCATACTACCCTACGAGACCCTTCCAGACAGCACAATGTTCCAACACTGAACCAAGCCCTCACAAAATACCTTGACGTTACACTAAAAAATCATTCCTCTTGGCACGATGTTTTAAGACTATCCTGGAAACCTAAGAAAAAACTCTCATACTACCCTACGAGACCCTTCCAGACAGCACAATGTTCCAACACTGAACCAAGCCCTCACAAAATACCTTGACGTTACACTAAAAAATCATTCCTCATGGCACGATGTTTTAAGACTAACCTGGAAACCTAAGAAAAAACTCTCATACTACCCTACGAGACCCTTCCAGATAGCACAATGTTCCAAGTCTGCCCCAGAACCCTCATAAAATACCTCGATGTTATCCTGAAAAATGCTTCCAGATGGCTCTACTGTAGCTGCAACAAATGGACAAGAAACTACCTAAAGGCTTCAAGACAGACTGAGATGCAACTTAGAAATCTACAAGTTACGACCACTTTCAATAAAGTTACGCCTGCGTCCAGGTCATGTAGAAGGGGGGAAAAAGTGACGCCAAGTCTGTGGCCATGTCTGTGAAGGTAGGAACCTTATTGTCTGTTGTGAAATAACCTTCAAAAACTACAACACCATAACACAACAGTTGTGAATTCAACCTGTATTGTGAACATTGCTCTTGCTCAGACAAGTGTTCTAAACATTGTAATTTATTTACTGGTGAAAAAGGTGTGAGAAAAAAGTCAACCAAATGTTAACCTAACCTCCCCATACTTCTTTCTGGATAATAATAATAATAATAATAATAATAATAATAATAATAATAATAATAATAACCACTCACCTGAAACTTAGGAGATTGAAGGCTTAGAGCAGATCCCTTCTTCCAGTTTGATCTGTGAAATAAAAAAGAATTATCAGTCTTGGCATCAACTACATATAATAAAATCACTTTATTAACTTTATTTTTAACTTTATATTTAACTTTACTTTATGTCACATCTCAAGGGTGTTCAGGGAGGGATTTTAATGTTGAATTAAAATAAAAAGCTTCTGAATGATTTGATAAGTTTAGATCAAATTTACTTTATTTTTCATCTTCTCAGAGTTGGAATATTCAGAGGATGCTGTTTGACTTAGCAAAGCATCACAAACAAAAATAAATAAATAAGTAAATAAGTAAATAAATAAATATATAAATGAATACACAAATAAATAGATAAATAAATAAATAACTAAATAAATAAACAAACAAATAAATAAACAAATAGATGAATAAATAAATAGATCAATTAATAAATAAATAATTAAACATATAGATAAATAAATAAATCAAACAATCAATAAATAATTAAATAAGTAAATCAATAGATAAATAAATAAATAGATAAATATATAAATAAATAAATAAATAATTAAATAAATGAATAACTAAGTGAATGATTAAATAGATAAATGAATAAATAAATAAATCAATAGATAAATCAATATATGAATAAATAGATAGATAAATAAATAAATAAATAAATAAACAAATAAATAATGTTAATTTGCCTCTTTTGAGTGAAAGGTTAACTTGAATAAATACTGGTACCAACTTACCTGTCTAATGATTAAACAGCAGAGGCTCTAATTGGGTAGAGCCGGACCTCCTCCTCCTCCTCTCTTCTCCGCTCTATACATCGATCTGTGAAAGAAAAAATGAAAAATTAGAGCCGGAATGAACGAATATTTCAACGAATATTTAAATATATGTGACTCTGTCTTAAACTCTATCTTAAACTCTATCTTAAACTTCAAATAAAAGGAAATGTCTTTGAACCGACGGCTCTCCAATTCCCCAAAACGTTTCAAGTAACGTCGGAAGAGTTTCGCTTCCATTTTGAAGTTCTTTGGCTCCTTAAAAAGGAACCTTTAGAAAGGAACCTTTAAAAAGGAACCCCTTAAAGAAGGGGAATCCTATTATTCACTGACATAAGACGTAACGGAACGCTCGAAGAGGCAATTGTTGCTAAAACTGGAGGAACCGTAAAGGTGGTCGAGATGTGTTCCGTCCGTTGGGGTGTTACGTCAATTCAGCACCGATTGTCACAGGACGTACTCAGTTCCTTCCTCTCTGTCTCTCTCTCTCTCTCTCTCTCTCTCTCTCTCTCTCTCTCTTTCTCTCTTTCTCTCTCTTTCTCTCTTTCTCTCTCTCTCTCTCTCTCTCTCTCTCTCTCTCTCCCTCTCTCTCACATTAGAGCTGCAATGTAAATCCTCACGTTGTGCACTAGATCTTGGGGGAACAGTGACTACGACACTATCGGACGACCTCACTATCAACGTAATTTCTGGTATTGTGCATTAGATCTTGCAGTACAGTGACTGATACTATCAGATGACTTCACTATCAATTTAAGTTTTGGTATTGTGAACTAGATCTTGCACTACAGTGACTGACACTATCAGATCATTTCACTATCAGTGTAAATTTTGGTATTGTGTGCTAGATCTTGGGGTACAGTGACTATGACACTATCAGACAAACTCACTATCATTATAATTTCTGGTATTATGCAACAGATCTAGTTGTACAGTGACTATGACAATATCAGATGACCTCACTATCAATGTAATTTCTAGTATTGTGCACTAGATCTTGGGGGTTACAGTGGCTATGACACTATCAGAACCTCATTATCAATGCTCTAAATAACCTAAAAATCAAATAATAAATGAAAAATTCACAAAAATATAAAAGATTTGGGATCTAAAGATTAACATTAGGCCTAGAATACCCCCTCCAAAGGGGGGCATTTTGGCATAGCTGAAACCGAGATATATAGGAATATATAGACTTATAGACTTATACCAATCAATTTCTGCCATTAAAAAACATATTTCGGGAAGGAAATATATAGAATTTAAGGCCATTTTGGCCTAAATAAGTCAATTTCAAATTTCCAGAAGACGAGTCTGGTTCCAGACGCTGATGCGAATCATCGGACGATGAATCACGAGATTTACGTAATTAAAGACTGTCTGACTGATTTGGGTTGATTTAAATAACCAATTAGCATAATTATCATTAAATATATATATTAAAATTAACGTAAAATTAATGAAATATGGCCGTTTTTCGGCGCCGATCCGACGGGATTCGAACCGAGTTCGAACAGTTGTTCGGTTCGATGATTTTATGATATTTACGTAATTTCGGACTATTTTACCAATTTAGATCAATTAATGAGGATAATTATCATTAATTTGGTTGAAAATATATGTCAATTAACGTAAAATTCATTAAATATAGCGATTTATGTTGCTGCTTCGAACCTGGTTCGAACCTGTTCGAACAGTTGTTCGGTTCGATGATATGACGATATTCACGTAATTACCGAATATTTTACCGATTCGGCAACGAAAAACGGCCATATTTAATGGATTTACGTTAATTTACATATATTTCCAACCCAATTAACGCTAATTAGTCTCATAAATTGCTCTAAATCGGTGAAATAGTCCGAAATGACGTAAATTTCGTGAATTATCGAACCGAACACCTGTTCGAACCACATTCGAATCTCTTCGAAGCAGCAACAAAAATGGCTATATTTAATGAATTTTACGTTAATTTTATAATATTATTAACTATAATTAAGCTAATTAGTTGTTTAAATTGATCCCAATCAGTCAATCAGTCCGAAATTACGTAACTTTCGTGAATTATCGAACCAAATCATAGCTCGAACTAGGCTCGAATCTCGCGAATCAGCAACAAAAACGTCCATATTTAATTAATTTTGCGTTAATTTTGATATATTTACAACATAATTAACGCTAATTAGTCTCATTAATTGATCTAAATCGGTCAAATAGTCTGAAATTACGTAAATATCGTAAATTATCGAACAAGTAGAAGTGTTCGAACCAGGTTCGAATCTCGGCGAATCGGCGGTCGAAAAACGGCCATATTTCATTAATCTTACGTTAATTTTATTATATAATTAATGATAATTAAGCTAATTAGTTATTTTAATTAACCCAAATCAGTCAGACAGTCCTTAATTACGTAAATCTCGTGATTCATCGTCCGATTCACGTGTCCTGAACCAAACGTCATCTGGGAAGTCAAATTGACTTATTTAAACCAAAATGGCCTTAAATTCTATATATTTCCTTCCTAAAATATGTTTTTTAATGGCGGAAATTAATTGGTATAAGTCTATAAGTCTACATATTCCTATATATCTCGGTTTCGGCGATGCCAAAATGCCCCCAAATGCCCCCTTGGAAGTATGCATTCTAGGCCTATGGATAATCTTTAGAATCCAACTCGTTTATATTTTTATCAATATTTCATTTATTATTTGCTCTTTGGGTCTATTTATGTCTATTTAGGTCTATTTGTGTCTATTTCTGTCTATTCGGGGCATCCAAACCATTACAGAAAGTCTCGTCTACCTTTGCTGGGTATTAGGGTGTAATGGCAGATTTGTTCAGGAATCAAAGGTTAATTACTTTTATTGTGTCTTGTCCACTACAGACCTAACTTCATGCCCAGGGCACAGCCATGAGAGTGGGGGCATTTGGGTCCCAGGTTTTGCAGGGGTTCAGTCAGAATTGTCTGTGTGATGTCAGTGTATCACAATAGGCGTTCTGATGCAATTTATCAACTTGAAATAGATTTGTCTGTGTTTGTCTGTGGCAAGCAAAGAATTGTCTGTGTAATGTCAGTGTATCACAATAGGTGTTCTGATTTATCAACTTGAAATAGACTTGTCTTTGGTATTAAAAGAATTGCACATAATATCAGGTGAGTCTTTGGGATAATAAGCTCAATGAAAGTTGACCAAAATGATTTGATGTTTAGACATAAAAAGTTTGATAAATGAGGGAATTGGGAGAGATGAAGACTAGAAAATGATCATCATCAATTTTGCCGTTTACTGGGAGATGATGATAAAGATGGAGGTACAAAAAAAGTACAAAAAACTGATAGTGAAAAGGAGAAATATGAAGGAATTCTGGATGGAATTGAAACCAGACTCTATTGAAGGAGGAATTCTGTTCAAAGAGGAAATGGATGAAGATGTGACAAAGGTCGGGTGAATAAATCAAGAATAATGAAGAATAAATGAAGAATAATGAAGTTCCTTCTGAGATTTCAACATTTCAGCTTTCCCTTCAGGATTTTGTGGGCCATTCTATGGGATTTTTTGGGCCTTCCTACAGGATTTTTTGGACCTTCCTACAGGATATTTTGGACATTCCTACAGGATTTTTTGGGCCTTACTACAGGATTTTTTGGGCCTTCCTACAGGATTTTTTGGGCCTTCCTACAGGATTTTTTGAGCCTTCCTACAGGATTTTTTGGGCCTTCCTACAGGATTTTTTGGACCTTCCTCCAGGATTTTCTGGGCCTTCCTACAGGATTTTTTGGGCCTTCCTACAGGATTTTTTGGACCTTCCTACAGGATTTTTTGGGCCTTCCTACAGGATTTTTTGGGCCTTCCTACAGGATTTCTTGGGCCTTCCTACAGGATTTTTTGGGCCTTCCTACAGGATTTTTTGGGCCTTCCTACAGGATTTTTTGGCCCTTCCTACAGGATTTCTTGGGCCTTCCTGCAGGATGTTTTTGACCTTCCTCCAGGATGTTTTGGACATTCCTCCAGGATGTTTTGGACATTCCTCCAGGATGTTTTGGACATTCCTCCAGGGTTTTTTGGACCTTCCTACAGGATTTCTTGGGCCTTCCTGCAGGATGTTTTTGACCTTCCTCCAGGATGTTTTGGACATTCCTCCAGGGTTTTTTGGGCCTTCCTACAGGATTTTCTGGGCCTTCCTACAGGATTTTTTGGACATTCCTCCAGGATTTTTTGGGCCTTCCTTCAGGATTTTTTGGGCCTTCCAGCAGGATATTTTGGACATTCCTTCAGGATTTTTTGGGCCTTCCCACAGGATTTTTTGGGCCTTCCTACAGGATTTTTTGGGCCTTCCTATAGGATTTTTTGGGCCTTCCTACAGGATTTTTTGGGCCTTCCTACAGGATTTTTTGGGCCTTCCTACAGGATGTTTTGGACATTCCTTCAGGATTTTTTGGGCCTTTTTACAGGATTTTTTGGGCCTTCCTGCAGGATTTTCTGGGCCTTCCTACAGGATTTTTTGGGCCTTCCTACAGGATTGCTTGGGCCTTCCTGCAGGATTTTTTGGGCCTTCCTGCAGGATTTTTTGGGCCTTCCTACAGGATTTTTTGGACCTTCCTACAGGATTTTCTGGGCCTTCCTACAGGATTTTTTGGACTTTCATATAGGATGTTTTGGGCCTTCCTGCAGGATTTTTTGGGCCATCCTACAGAAGTTTTTGTCCCTTATTTCCATCCCTACTTTAGTGAACTAATAGTGACTCTCCTGCTGCAAGACTAATAGTGACCTAATAGTGAATTTTCCTGTTGCATGACTAATAGTGAACTAATAGTGAATCTCTTGTTGCATGACTAATAGTGAACTAATAGTGAATCTCCTGTTGCATGACTAATAGTGAACTAATAGTGAATCTCCTGTTGCATGATTAATGGTGAACTAATAGTGAATCTCCTGTTGCATGACTAATACTGAACTAATAGTGAATCTCCTGTTTCATGACTAATACTGAACTAATAGTGAATCTCCTGTTGCACGACTAATACTGAACTAATAGTGAATCTCCTGTTGCATGACTAATACTGAACTAATTGTGAATCTCCTGTTGCATGACTAATAGTGAACTAATAGTGAGTCTCCTGTTGCATGACTAATAGTGAACTAATAGTGAATCTCCTGTTGCATGACTAATAGTGAACTAATAGTGAATCTCCTGTTGCACGACTAATACTGAACTAATAGTGAATCTCCTGTTGCATGACTAATACTGAACTAATCGTGAATCTCCTGTTGCATGACTAATAGTGAACTAATAGTGAGTCTCCTGTTGCATGACTAATAGTGAACTAATAGTGAATCTCCTGTTGCATGACGAATAGTGAACTAATAGTGAATCTCCTGTTGCATGACTAATACTGAACTAATAGTGAATCTCCTGTTGCATGACTAATAGTGAACTAATAGTGAATCTCCTGTTGTATGACTAATGGTGAACTAATAGTGAATCTCCTGTTGCATGACTAATACTGAACTAATAGTGAATCTCCTGTTGCATGACTAATACTGAACTAATAGTGAATCTCTTGTTGCATAAATAATACTGAACTCATAGAAAAATAGATAAATTTACAAACTAATAAATAAAGAAAAATGTAAATAAAGAAAATATTAAAATGCTAAAATATAAAAAGCACCCAAAATTGTGTGTGAGAGAGAGAGAGAGAGAGAGAGAGAGAGAGAGAGAGAGAGAGAGAGAGAGAGAGAGAGAGAAAGGCACAAACAGTCATAAAGAGAGATGGATGGACAAAATGAGAGAGAGAGAGAGAGAGAGAGAGAGAGAGAGAGAGAGTGAGAGAGAGAGAGAGAGAGAGAGAGAGAGAGAGAGAGAGAGAGAGAGAAAGCAACAGAGAGAGTACCAGACATACGAACGTCAACTAAGGAAACCTCAATGACAACCACCAATTTGTACACAAGCAGCCTAACAGTTCCCAATTCATTAATGTTTGCTTTCAAGCACAATACAATACGCTAATAAAGATGACTGACGATGAACCTTTCTCTGTCTATTGCAACATTGATTAAATAAAGTGCGAATAATAAATTTGCCTGAGAGTAAGACCGACCTATAACATCAGTCACCCGAACTCGGTTCCGCAAAGGGTCGAGCGAGGAAGCAACGATGCTTCCGCAAGCACAGACAACTGAAGGGAATTGAATGCAAATAAATACAGAAAATTGCAATTTAGGGTCAGTGATATGGGTCCATACAAATCACAGGCCTCATCGAGGCTTTGCAATGAGTGCAATTGACATTCGAGAGCAGCTCGTCGGAAATGTTGGAAATCATGAGACATGTAGAGAGAATGTGTAGAAGGAAGATCTCAAGCAGACACTGCACAAGAAAAAGATGAGAAAGTGAGGTGTAAATGGCAGGTGGCTGAAAGCACTTGCAATCAATTGCTGTGTCTTTGGAAAGGTAGCCACAAGCAAGAGCCATTTCTCCTCAGTAAGAAAATTATACCTAAAATCTGCTTTCAACGACCTTGCTTGAGCAAAGGCAGGAAAGCGCAGAGGGATAAAGATGCAAGCAAGAGGTCATTTATGACCTTTTTATGTAAAACATAACAAAGAATAAATAAAAATAACAACAAAAAGGTTGTAACAAGAAACGTTAATTCTGGAGAACTGCTTCAAAAGAGGAAACTGCAGATGACGGGATAGAAAATGGACAACTAATGAAAGGATTATGAAGAATACGGAGCCAGATCTTGAAAGGAGGGAACTGCAAGTGTCTTCTTCATTGTATACACAACAATCAACAGACCAAGAGATGTAAAATTACAAGTACGGGAACAAACAAGTAGTAGGAAAAGACCTCGACAATGACAGACGAAGGACCACACAGAAAGTGTCTCCCAGGCAGGTGTTAAGTCAAAACGAGATTTTGGAGTCGGTAAATTAGTAACTCCATACTGCAATGGTTTGCAGTATTGGAAAGAAAGTGTTCAGGCTATTAAGCTGGAAGAAGAACTATGGAGGCGGGAGGAGACACCTGTTTTATGCATTTTGATAACGACTGTCTCCCCCAACCAGTCACTCTCCTTCTTAAAGAATCCAAAATTGAAGATCTAGAGTCAGTAAGCATAAACTGGGTTAAATCTAGATTCTAGCTTCATTATCTGTGAATTAGGGGCACTTTGAGGGCATAACCAGCAGAGTGGGACCCCAGGGGGCAAACATTTGTTCCTCAGTAGGGGAGAGCAGTGATGATTCGGACAGTGGGATGGTCGGGACAATACATTTCCTGGAAAATGTAAGGGGCCCTCAGCTCTGAGAAATCACGTGAAATCGCGAGAGTTTGTTTGCCATTGACACATGGACTTTGGTTGCAAAGGGTCGTTTACTTTAGGATTGAGGGTAATTTTTGTGGTTTTTCTCATTTCCTATGTAATTTTTTTGCGTTTGAATCATAAGCTTTGTGTGATACGTTGGAGAGTAAACCTTCTTCATAATAATCCAAGACTTTATTGGTATAAGTCAAATATGCAGTAGAGCCATGAACGTAAGCTAATGCTCCAAACTCCAAAGGAATACTGCCCTTTAGGTTTAACAGTAAGGTTTAACTTTATGTAAGATAATTATCATAACAGCTATTTACATAAATAAATAGTTAGGTAGTAAAGGATGCTAAACAATTATATCTTAAACTGCTTAACGAGCAACAACTCGTTACATCTCCCCTTCTTCCAAAAGAAGTTTGCATGTACAGTCAATTTTAGTTTAATAATCAATAAAATAAATTTATATAAATACAAATGCTGAAAGCAGTCATTAATATACAAATAAACTTTAATATACATGTACTATCAATAATCATCTATGCCATAACGTTTAGGTTTACTCTTGAAGCGTGTTGAACGTCTATTTTGGATTTCAGGCTCAGATGTCTTAAGAACATTGGCCTCCAAATAGGCTTCTTTAACGACAAGTGGCTCACAGGCATCTTCGCTTCTCAGCTCAGGTTTACTCTTTTCTTTCTGTTGTGGACTGCAGCTCCGTATCAAACTCTGCTCTTGTAAGATCTGTTCCAGATCATTATCGTCCAATTGCTCGTCAGTATCAACCTCAGTGTTCTCCAAGTCGTCCGAACATCTCTCTCCTGTAGCCAATAACTGCCGTCGATTTCTTCTATACTCTCTATTTCCCACCTTGACTTTGTAAGATCTAGGAGCGACTTCTCCCATGCAAAGCGCGGGAGTCCATATCTTACTACCTGGTAGTCTGAGGCGCACCACCTCTCCTGCAGGTGTAGGCTTCAATGCACGTGTCCCTCTGTTATAGTAATGGGCCTGCTTGTCCTTTTTTTCCAAGATAACTAAAGAATCTTGCCATGTAGGATATCTAGGCTTTAGTAATGATGACATGCAGGGCATGATAGTTTTACAATGTCTACCCATAAGTCTTTGGGCTGGGCTAGTCAACATGCCTTCTGTTACTCACTGGTCTGGTATTCCATGATGAGAAAATATAATTTGTAGTTCTCTAATGATGGCAGTAGATGTCGTATTATTTACTCTTGATACTTCAAGAAAACTGCTAAAATAATCAGCTACTATAAGGAGTATCCGATTATCAATATAACATAGATCAGCTCCTACTTTTGACCATGGACGAAGGGCAAACTCATGACTTTTCATCGGTTCTTTAGGAGGAAGGTCTCTAATTGACAAACAAGCATCACACTGTTGAACCAATGCTTTCAGATCCGAGGACATTCCTGGCCAGAACAGCGCTTCTCTCAAGCTCTAGCACACTCAGGAGCTTTATTTCTAGCATCTGGCCATCCTTCTCTGATCATTTTTGCAACTGCTTGAAGATTACTGTCACTTCCACTGTGAGCTTTTATCTCTTGCAATCTGTCATCTGTGATCATCAAGGTATCTCCGATCAGTGTTGTAGCCTCATTTTTTACAGTTTCAAGGTAATTTACAAATACAGAATTTTCAGAGCAATTAGGCAAGAACGCACGGCTTAATGTGTCAGCAATGTACATGTGTTTTCCTTTGACATACTTAACCTCCAAAGCATAATACTGCAGATGTAGCAACATCCTCTGAAGCCTAGCTGGGGCTGCTGCTAACGGTTTCTTGAAAATTAACCCCAGTGGTTGGTGGTCAGAATGCACCGTGACCTTGTCCCGTCCATATACATAATGGTGAAACCTTTCACATGCAAAAGCAATAGCTAGACATTCCTTTTCAATTTGTGCATAACACTGCTCTGCCTCTGACAAACTTCTGGATGCAAAAGCCATGGGCTGGCCATTCTGCAAAAGGGCTGCTCCAGCTCCATACTGGGATGCATCACACTGAATAGTAACCTCTGAAATTAAACTATAATAATGTAGAACAGGTGTTTTACTGGCTGCCTCTTTAACAGCTTTGAAAGCTTTTTCTTGAAAATCCTGCCACACAAATTCAGAGTTCTTGTGCAGAAGATCCCTCAGAGGAGCGGTCAGTTCAGCTAATTTAGGCAGAAATTTAGCTAGGTATTGCACCATTCCAAGAAATCTTCGTACCCCTGCAACATCTTTAGGTGCTGGCATCTCCACTAAAGCTTTCACTTTCTCAGGTCCTGGTTTTAATCCTTTGTCTGTTGCTACATGACCCATAAATGAAACTTCAGTTTGCCTCAATTGGAGTTTATCAGTTCCCAGTACCACGTTTCGCTCTTCACAGCACCTGATAAAGGACTGAAGATTTCTATCATGATCATTTGTAGCCTCTATGTCAGTAGCTCCTTCTCCATACACCAAAAAGTCGTCTGCAATTACCTCAATTCCCTCAAGTCCCTCAATCAGCTGATGCATACAACGCTGAAAAACTTCCGGTGCCGAGCATATTCCAAATGGCATTCTCAGCCAGCGGTAACGTCCAAATGGAGTATTAAAAGTTAAGTACGAGCTCTCCTCCTCCAAAGGCACATGTCAAAAGCCGTGTTTCACATCCAAGACTGTGAACACACGAGCTCCTGCAAGACGAGAGGCAATGTCTTCCAGTGTTGGTAATTGATAGTGCTCACGAAGCACTGCCTTATTTAGATCCCTTGGATCAATGCAAATTCGTATTTCTTTATTTTTTTTTAGGTATTACTAATAAGGAGGAGACCCACTCCGTTGGTTGCTGTACCTTAGCAATTATGTTTCCACTTTCAAGCTTATCTAGTTCCTTTTGCAGGACGGAACGCACTGCCGCAGGTACCCTTCCAGGAGCATGCTGTACTGGGTTAACAGACTTATTAACTCTGATTTTATAACAGTAATCAAGCTTACCGGCAACACCTCTGAAAACTTGTGGATGCCGCTCAATCAGAAGCTCCTTTGTAATAGCAGAAGAGCCGGCTGAATTGGCGTGCAAGGCTTTGTCACATATAGGATTAATCTGGTCATTATCCTTTATTTCCAGAATATTAAGCGCCACACATGCTTGATAACCCAAAATTGAATGAAATCGCTGACCCTGCAATAACTCATATTTCAAATTAATGGTACGAACTCCCCGCCAAACACGAATACACACACTGCCAAAGGAACGAATGCCTTTTTGCCCATAAACATACAATGTGGTTGAAGACTGCCCTACCTCCCTCAACTCTGAGTCACCAGTTGCAGGTTGGTACACATGGAGTGGCAGTACATTACAATCTGCTCCGCAGTCTATCTGGAATCTTATGTAGCGCAGTGGACTAACTTTAAGTGTAACAGTTTGTTCCTTAGTCATCTTGATACTAGCTACCGTTTTCACTGTGAATATACATGACCAGTCTTTTTCTTCCAAATCAGCCTCCCTCATGCTATTAAGCGATTTCAAATTCGTTTGTTGCACCATTAATGCAGGGCATTTAAGTTTAAAGTGATTAAGTTTCTTGCAATTTATGCACCACTTACCCCAAGCTGGACAAACTTCCTTTACTTTCCTGTGACTTTTACCACAGAACCTACAATCAGTAATCCAGTCCGTTTTTTCCAATTTGCGATGAACATCCGTCACTGGCTTCATTCTTCCAACTGGATCCTTCAGCTTTGTAGATACAGTAATAACCTTGCTTTCTAATACTCTGTTGATCTCCTCTTGCTGTGCTATAGATACCTTGCTAACTCGACAAATCTCTAAGGTTCTTTCCAAAGTTAGATTCCTTTCCCAAAGAAGACAATCTCTGACCCTATCATCCGAAATGCCAAACATAATCCTGTCTCTTAATATTTCTTCTTGTGTTATATTCGCAAAATCACAACCCAACGCTATATGACGCAGAGCCGTTACATACTGATCAAAAGATTCTCCATCCATCTGTGCCCGAATATTGAAACGGTAATGTTCAAATGCAGTGTTTTTGCTTGGGTGAAAAAATTTTTCAAATGCTGCCAGCACTGCATTCTGATCTTTCCGATCTTCATCAGAAAGTTGAAATGTGCTGAAAACCTTATGAGCCTCAGGCCCAATAACTGTAAGTAACAGAAACTTGCACTTCGGGAGTCTTTTTACTTAACTCTTTTGCGACAGCATAGCACTTCCACCTTTCTGCTGCATTCCTATCATCCACATTGAAACTGGCGGGTGGCGGAAGACTGTGAAACGAAGACATCCTGGTATTTCTGCACGTATGGGTCCATTAAAATACCGCTGCTACCATGTGATACGTTGGAGAGTAAACCTTCTTCATAATAATCCAAGACTTTATTGGTATAAGTCAAATATGCAGTAGAGCCATGAACGTAAGCTAATGCTCCAAACTCCAAAGGAATACTGCCCTTTAGGTTTAACAGTAAGGTTTAACTTTATGTAAGATAATTATCATAACAGCTATTTACATAAATAAATAGTTAGGTAGTAAAGGATGCTAAACAGTTATATCTTAAACTGCTTAACGAGCAACAACTCGTTACACTTTGGTGCAGTGAATATAAGGGAGCTGATTATGAGTTTTGGGTGTGAATTTGTACTATATGACGAAGATGTTGTAGCTATTACCCGCCTGTAATCTGCAAGGATTTGAAGTTGAGGGTGTCATCAAATGGTTATGATATGTGGGGGATGATTCGGACGTGTCCGAATCATCCCTCCTAGCAAACCTTTACTAATTATGAATTCCAACAAAGAAACAAAAGATTTTCACTAACATTATTTAAGTTATATTTTGTGTATATGCATTCATTAGCCCCTCATTACCTTTACCTTATAAAGCACTTCATAAACCCGTCATAGAACCCCCTAATTACAAATTAAAATGTGAATATCAAATCTGGATTCCATTCCATTGGCATTCACCCACATTACACTGATGCTTTTCAAGAAAGTCACTTTGCCAGGGCTTTTGACTGATAGGCCAAAGCCAACTACACCACCTAAAAGCACAACTACCTCACATGAGTACCTCAAGAACATTAAAAAGCAAGAACAATACAAAAGAAGTTAGATACAGAGGCCCAGACCAGTGATGAAGACCTTCATCATCTTGAAGATTTCTTGACAGCCGATCTTAACAATAACTCTTCTGACATCTCAGAGGAGGAGATAGAAGACACAGAAGTTGGTTTTATTGATAAAGTCCCAGAGAGGGAGATTTTGTTCTTGTTGGGATAGATCCAGTAAAAGGTAGCAAAGTCTATTATGTAGGCAAATTAATCAGCAATTTAGACGAGGGTGATGAATTTCAGGTTTCTTATTTAAGAAAATCACAGAAATTTGCTGCTAATAGTTTTAAATTTCTAGAAATTGAGGATGAAGCAACTATTGGTAAAGAGGCAGTAACTGGAGTGCTTCCAAACCCAATTCGTTAGGACAACTTTAATATTTAGGCACAACAAACTTCAAGTATTTGAGTTACGATTTATGCTTGATTTTTACTAATGGGGAGAATAATTTCAAGTAAATTTTGGTCATTTAAGAATTTGGTGGCAAGGATATTTCAAGTTTAGTTTTTGTTTTGAAGGTTTCAATATTCTTTAAGACTACTATAACATTTATTCTCAGCAAACATCGTAGATTTTCTGTCTGCCATTCACTAAGGGAGAGAATAATCTTTTAAGGTGATTATGATTATTTCAATAAAACACTTCGTTTGGTATTTCTGTTTCTGACTTGAAGGTAAATGTCAATTATAATAATTGTCCGAATCATCCCATGCTCTTGTCCGAATCATCACCATGGGTAGGGATGATTCGGACTTTTTGGAAACTTGTACTTGAAGATAAATAGCTTCAAGTATAGTAAAGTGAACGACTTGCTACATTTACCGGTAAATGTAGGATGATGAGGCTACACATTGACATGCCAAGGATATCACTGCTCCTTAAACTCTGACTTCTAGAGAGAAATAAAAAAAAAAATGTCCGAACCATCACCGCTCTCCCCTACAATTCGAATAACACAGGGAACAGTTTCCGATAACTCTCACTTCAGGGGAAGTTTTTGCAACTGGAAAACAGACAACGAATCAAGGATTACTTCCACACTGGATCCACTAACCGTTTTTTTTTTTTTTTTTGGCACTTTTTAGGGTCAATTAACACCATCTCCCTGGGCCTATTTGACTCGCCTCCACAAAACCTTCGAGTCTGGGCACTTTGTGCTTAATGACCACTGGAAAATTGGACGAACCACAAGGAATGTGATATTGGAAAACTGCCTATTTATATTGATCACCTTTCTATTAAGACCATTTCATATTTGAATCAAATCCATGCATGTTTATGCATTATATAAATGTATTTATTTTATATAATACTGTGAAGATTTTAACAGGAAAATCTATCATTTCAATAAACCTTTTAAAGAAGGCACCATCACAGTCAGTCAATAAGTTCCTGTGGCACCCTCAGGTGATAACACTGGGCTTCAGCAATTGATGTGGCACTCCCAGGTGCAACAAATGTCTGTCCTGTGCCAGTTCCCTCAGGTCAACCAGACATTCCCCTTTTGGTCACTGATCCCAGCAATGTTTCCAAAGTTTTGTGGCCACATCCAATACTCTACCCATTCATACACACACACACACAGTTGCACCTTAGTACTTAAGACCCACTCAGGAACTTACCGTGCCCAATGGATTTGATTCTTCTGCCGGCTGGTGCCCTCCAGTCTGGAGACTTTGTCTGGTCTGGGGACATACCCACCGACAGATTCTGGAATGCAAGAGGAGTAACATTAGCTGCAGTGCAAGAAATGTGCTGAAATGTAATTGACACATTTTACAGGACAAAACACACATTAGCTTCACATTATACTTCCACACCTAAAATACACATACACACATTCCCAATACACAAGATAAAATACAGAAATATACACTAACTTGACCAATAAAGCTTTTACAGAATAGAACACCATTATGTAAAATCTTGAAGAAATCCAAAGTTTTTGAAGGAAATGTATTCTGTATATTAGCTATCAATTTAATATACACTTTAAGTGTATATTAAATTGATAGCTAATATACAGAATACATTTCCTTCAAAAACTTTGGATTTCTTCAAGATTTTATATAATGACCCCATTTTGTTTCCTGTAACTTCAAACTAAAGTTAATAAGTTAATCCTTTTCAAAAAGGATTTACTGTAATCCCAGCATCCTTGTCAGAATAAATTTTCATATAAAGTCAAAATATCTAATAAAAAATATACTATAAAAAAGAACAAATTAATATACTCAAAGAAAAGCGAAGGTGATATGAGTGACTGCCATTTTGTGTAACTGCTCTCTCTCTCTCTCTCTCTCTCTCTCTCTCTCTCTCTCTCTCTCTCTCTCTCACTACTACTACTATAGTCAGGAAACAGTGCAAGGATGAATATAAACAAATTTAAGGACCTAGGGAATATGAAACTGGACTAAACATGGACACCTGTTCTCATGTGAGAGAGAGAGAGAGAGAGAGAGAGAGAGAGAGAGAGAGAGAGAGAGAGAGAGAGAGAGAGAGAGAGAGAGAGAGAGAATTATCGCTATGCAATGCCCATCTAAGCTTATTTCTCTTGAAAACAGTTCACCCTTCAGTGAACTGATGTTGACATAAACGACATAATTATCTCTGGCACTCTCCCCCAGCTTACGTGTCCCCATATTTCTATTGTACTGTAAGGTTTTGAAGAGGCAAACCTACTATACTGATTGAGTCTCTAAGGACTGCACTGTCAATCCTTCAGGTAATCCTCCACACATCCCTCTCTTAGTCCCTGATCTCAACAGGATTCCCCTGGGGCTACAATTGTCCCCCTAATCCCTAAACACAGACATCCACAAAGCAACCGACCTCTGAACTTGAGACGCCCTCGGAAACTTACCTTGCCGACTGTCTCTGAGTATTCCCCTGCCTGGAACCTTCCAGCTCATCCAGGAGTTCCTCTGGTCTGGAAGCACCCACCGGGAGGTTCTGGAATGGAAGCACAGAAGAAACATTAGTTCCAGTTCAAGAAGAGTCCTGAAGCACAGAGAGAGATTTGTGGCTCATTTTATTTATATTTGATGTCGTAGTTTCAGCCTGATATTTTATTAGGTGACAGACACACACAGACACGTTCACAGACACAGACAAGATGGAGTTAATCCCTTTAACAATTATAAACTTAATCTACCCAATTGCAGAGCAATTATTGACCTGACCCTTTCCTATGACAGCATTCAAAACAGCAAAGAATCAATCAATCAATCAATCAATACAAATCTTGCAGATAATTTACCAAAACAGTCTGGATTTATTATTATTATTATTATTATTATTATTATTATTATTATTATTATTATTATTATTATTATTATTATTATTATAGATGAAGCATTTCATTGGCTAAATTACTAGAGTATCTCTCTCTCTCTCTCTCTCTCTCTCTCTCTCTCTCTCTCTCTCTCTCTCTCTCTCTCTCTCTCTCTCTCTCTCTCTCTCTCTCTAACTGTCCTATGAATGATACAGTTATCTATATCACAAAAAGCAATTTATAGCTGCACAGTTATTTAGGCATTACAGGAATCCATTTGGACATTCCAATCTGGATTTAAATCAAGCCCTTTATTTTTTATTAAGAATCACAATTGATTGTAGGATTAATATACTCTCATGCAAGGCTTGAAAAGTCTTAAGAAGACTACAGTTGTTGGTGAATGTGATTATCAACAGAGCATTTAGAGTAAATAGCTCTTAGAGTATGTTACTTTAAGTCAGAGTTTCCCTTTAGGACTGAGAGTAATAAGTCTTTGTACACATCAAATGGACAATATTCTTGTCACCATGACACTCCATATAGCCAAATGATGAAGGTTTCAAAAATCTCAGTCAACATTCCATGACAAAAAACATGAGGGGAACATTTTGGCAAAAGAAATCTAATTGAGAATATGTCTTGCAATTAATATCACACCTGGAAACTTTCCAGTTGTAGGAATCATGATTATATTACCATACCCATTTATGCAACCTCTCCATAACAATAAATATCTATTCTGCAAAGACAACCATTGCTTCTAACCAAATTGCCTTTCCCAGCAACAGAGAGCAATTGTGAATACCTACAAATCCTGTTAAACCTTCTACAGAACCACTGCTTGCAGTGCTTGTGAATATAATAAAACCTTTCACCCACAGTAAAATGAAGTCATCCATAATTTGACTGTTTTCATTCTACATTGGTGCTTAATATCTATGGCTGTCTAGAAGTTTGTGCTAAGTCAAAACGTCAGTGTTTAATGGATCTGAAATTATCTACAACGGTTTATTCACCTGTAAGAAACACTCACAAACAATCCTACATTTTCCAGACTCAAAGGACATCACAGATATACATTCCAAGTTTGGTTTTGAGAACAAATTCTCACAAGATTTCAGTATGGCAGAAGGAATGCTGTCATTCAAAGAACCTCTGGAACCATGACACAACTCGGGTGGAAAAATGGATCTTTAGACACTGTTTGATTAGTCGAAGTTTGTGATAAACTGCAAAAGAGACAGAGATCTTTGACCTTAGCAAACCCAAATACCTGGCTAACCGACCCAAGCTTTGTAAACTATTCCACATTTTAGTTTTGGCCGAGGTAAAACTGGATGAAATGTGACATTAGTAAGGAACCATTTTTACATGGGCAGATGAATTGCAATATGCTACCATTGCACTGTTGAGCAAATTCATTGTAACGGCAGATCGCAAACTGCTCGTGAAAGTATTTGGTAAGAGCACACTGCAAGATGTCTCAGACCCTTGCTATTTAGCTTCAAATTATCTTTCAAGATGTCTCAGACCCTTGCTATTTAGCTTCAAATTACCTTTCACTGTCAACTTTTGAATGGTATTCCATAGTTCTGTCACCATATTCCTGACAAGTATTTCACTCAAGTGATTCCCAACTGTGTGTAGCCCCATCAAAAATCAGGCCAAAATATCATTAGTCCCCTTCCTTACATCATCTAAACTCCAGTCAGGCACAGGAAACAGTACATGACCTATTCAACCTGGCTGACCAATGCTTATCAGGGCCCACAAATCAATTTCATATTTATATTTCTATAGATATTGATGAGATGTCTGTCTCCTGACCCAAGATTCCTAGAGCAGTGTAATTATTGTAATCTAATACCAATTTCCAGCACAAGGACTCAACCCAACACATTTATTCTCTCAAGATTACAATATTCCAGTATGTAAATGCTTACTACTGAGTTTCCATTACAAACATTTTAATTAACTGTAGGTAACTGATAAAACAGATAGGTTTTAAGATTCTTCTACAGTCAAAAGACCCTCTGACGTTGCAAAATGGGTCACTGCTGATTTATATCAACTCATTTTCACATCTGGAATTCCATGCAAGCTCACCTGGAAGCCCAGAACGAACTGGAAGGGACGGAGGAGTCTCCGTAGACATCAACCGGACCTCGTTCTTGTCGCCGTGACGACGCATTCTGCAAAAATGACAAAGGAATCAGAAGGGTTGGTTAACATGCAGGATAAGGAACAAAGGGAGAACATTTCTATAAAGGAAATCTACTAGAAAGGTAAATATTGCAATTAATATCACACCTGGAAACTTTCCAGTTGTAGGAACCACGACTATATTACAGTCCCCAGTTAAGGAACCTCTTCATACCAGTATTTATCTATTATGTAAAGACCAACCTTGCCTCTAACCAAATTGCCTTTCCTTGCAACAGAGAACAATTCTAAACACCTACAAATCCCAGTTAAGGAACCTCTGCATACCAGTATTTATCTATTATGTAAAGGCCAACCTTGCCTCTAACCAAATTGCCTTTCCTTGCAACAGAGAACAATTCTAAACACCTACAAATCCTGTTCAAACTTCTACAAATCAAGTACTTTCAATGCTTGTGAATATAACAAGCCTGGCGTCTACCTAAGGGCTTAATGTCTAAGGCTGTCTACAAGTTTCTTCAATATACAATTCGGGTTAAATTGCTTTATTCAATTTAGAGACCCAATTAAGCTTTTATGCAGCTGACAAACGTTCCAGTGTTCATTTGCAAAATGATTATTGCTAGATATTATAAGCAAATTGCACTGTTTCTACACATCAGTGAGGGTGTGTACTGTGTAATTCTTAAAAAAGTGTATTTGTTAAATAGTTTAAAGAGACTTTATCTCATAAGTGTTTTTTTAAAACAGTTTAAAGATTTGAGTGAATGAATTTCATAATTTATTATAATAGTTTTTCTTTTTACTTGTTAAATTTGTATCTTTGCTAAGTGACTGTGTTCACACACACACACACATATATATATATATATATATATATATATATATATATATATATATATATATATATATATATATATATATATATATATATATATATATATATATATATATATATATATATATATATATATTTATAAAGGAAAAGACAAAAATTATTCACATACTACTTAGTCACAATATATTGGGTATATGCCCAATTCTGTTATCAATATAATCTTTATAATCCTTTTATAAAAAGGGAATTGTGTCCTAAACAGGATTAAACTAGGATCAATTCCTATAGTACATCCTATAAGGATGGTCAACAGAAGAATCTATCCTCTTAGTTAGTGTAAGATTAACTTTCTCTTCTCAAAGATGGGTTGAAAATTAACCTAATTATTCCCACATTCCTAAAACATACAGGCTTATAGATGAAATACATTGCAATATCACAAATCCTTTTGACTACAACTTATCCTTCATGAGACCTGAAATAGTTATATACTTTTTTCATTCTAATCTCTTTTGATTTGTGCCTGAACCCCCATCAGGCCTAAATCTGCATTTTACCCCTTTCCCCATGATTCCCTGGGGCATCCAAAAGGTCATCTTGGTCCTATTACTTGCAAATCAACTGCTTTTCTGGTCAACTTTCCCTGATCTCTTCCCATGACATGTTCAGACCATCTCAGTCTTTGAAATCTCAGTCAGTTTTCCAGACTCTGGACTCAAATCTCTGATATTTTCTTATTTGTAATATAATTTTCCCCACATAATCTACTGATTAATCTCTGGTCCTATTTAATTACTACTGTACCTATAAAACAAAGAATTCCCTGGGCATAGCTTGGCATAGGTGGAAAATGCCCACCGCAGCCTCGACTAACCTGGGGAGGGCATGCGTTTAGCCTCTGTCATAGAATACATCCCATGAATATAATAAAAATAACTTTTAAGGATTTGCGTAACCTTCTACACAGAAGAACGGACGGTCACCCCCTTACGTCAAGAGGAATTACCTACTTCTTTGTAATTACTGCAGACGTATGAATTATATCTAGCTTAGGGTGGCCTACTGTAGGCATTCATCATCTGAGAAAGGCTTTATCAGGTTTTAAATGTACATATAGACATAAATGTCTCCTGTCTGAGGGTATCAAGGTTAGGTCAGGGTATTCGAGATCCTGTAGGGTATATTCAATAGCTTTAAACTAATAGTCTAAGCTAGGCCTACTAGGATATATTCTTTAATGATTTTAAACTTATAATTAGGCCCAAATAGCAACAAATATATTAAATTTTATCAAATACAAAGGTTCATCAACGAAGCTGATAGTTAAATAGATAGATAGCCAAAATACTTGGCTACCAATGGCTAGGTCTTGTACCCTAGTAGGAACCTCTGGCTATAAGGATTCCAAAGAACCTAGATAATTACAGATCATTATTCCTACTGCAAATAATCCCTGCCACTACAAAACTCATTCCAGGATGAACATATATTAAAATTATGACTAATTTTATTAAATTTCATCGATTTTGTCGTCGAGACTCGATCTCTGAGGCCTGAAATCACGCCGAGGTTTGGCTGACGTCATTCCAAGGTAATAACGTAATTAAGTACTATTTAACCCATTTGGGTCAAATTCTGCCACTAATTAACGAATTCGAGGGTGAAAAAATATAGAAATTAAAGCTTATTTGGTCTAAATAAGATGATTTCAATCTGTAGGACGACGTTTTGATTCGTATAATGGGATGCATTCGATTATTGAACTAAATAAATAAATAACGAAGATAAACGTAATAAATTCGTTACAAACGCAACAGTAAAAGAGAGAGAGAGTGTAAGAGAGAAAGAGAAAGATGGGAAATGGTGTTTTTATTTGCAATCGAGGTCCCCGGGAAAGAATAACTAAGATTATTATCGATGATGAATATTTTGATTCATACTCGAATGCGTCGCTTTTCCATCCATTATTTTATTTAATAATGGTACGTTGGCCGATCGGAGAAAGATATATTTTTCAAAAATTTGGCAAAATTATAAATATTAATATATTTACATTATCTTTATACAATGTAATAGATCGATAAATAAAATTTTTAATGATATATAATTTTAATATATTTTCTACCGGGACTGAGGTTAAAACGACAATTAAAAATGCAACTTTAGGCTCGAATATCGAGCGAGAATAATAGGTTGGTAGGCTGTCAGCGCAAATTTATTTATTTGGTTTTTACAAAATTTGCTAAAAAAAAATAAGTATGTATCTCACCCAAATAACATATAAATAACGTTCTCTTCTGAGAGAGAGAGAGAGAGAGAGAGAGAGAGAGAGAGAGAGAGAGAGAGAGAGAGAGAGAGAGAGAGAATGTTTCCAGGATTTGGGGTAACTAAAGTGCAAATTTCTATGGCAATAATTTTCTTTCATCGCTCGATGTAAAGTTATAATTGAAGCTACGTTAATGAATTAGGTGTCATTTTAAAGCGAAAGAGTTGATCTTTATCTTGGTATATTTAAAAACGCCTAAAAAGCAAAAATAAGTATCGATATTACGAGTAAAAGTTAGCTGTGACGAAAAAAAATCGTATTACTTTTTTTAACAATTCATGATAAATCGGAGAAAAATGGTATATCACTTCTGTTTACACCTTGTTAAAGCCTGATAGATTGACTTTCCAATGATATAATATTTACTACTATTTGAGCTACGTATGATATGATAAATCGCTTTCAAAAAACTGTAAAATATAGATCATTGGCGTCGTCAGTTCGAAGAGTGGAATAATGGTTTATGTGACTCTCATTAAAAATTCTCAGTAAATCGAAATATTAATATATCATATCTCCCAATATATCATGAAATAGTATGATAAATTACCTTTACACTGATATATCATTCAACAGTATTTGTGCCACATAACACTAACAAACATCGATATAAAAACATGTTAAAAAAAAATGACATTCCTCCTGCTGGTACAAGTTGTCCGATCGGAGAAAGATATATTTTTCAAAAATTTGTCAAAATTACAAATATTAATATATTTAAATTTTCTTTATATAGTTGAATAGATCTATAAGTGAACTTTTCAATGATATATAATTTTTATAGATTGTATATTTGGAATGAGGCTAAAATAATTAATAAATAGCACAAATTCATAATTTGTACTGCTCCAATTCATTCATTTTCAATATAATTACGTCTGATTTTGGCGCCATTTTTGAAGGATGAAATTGAAGGACGAAATTAACGAATACCGACGAAGATAAACCTAATTTAACGTAATGGAGTTCGTTACATGAACGATACTGAGTTATATAACGCATAAAATGAGTTATATAACGTTAAATACGTCCTGTCAAAGTGTTAAATCAACTCAAATATGGGAGAGCAATCTGCTCTGAGCTGGTCTTGGGAAACCACACCTTTATTTCGACTTTCTTTATCGATTTCCGTCTTTCATCCCGTTTTCAAAGTCGTTTTCTTAATCCCGATGGATTTTTCTAACATTTTTAAACTAATTCAATAGAAAAGTCACTTTAACGAGATTAAAAGGAGCCTTTTTTGTACTTCGCAGACGATATTTCAATTTCCCGCCATTCCAGTGAAGATGGACGATGACGTCACAGTAGACCCTCCACAGGCCACCAAGGGATCGACCGAAATCGTTATAAAACGAATCGTAAGGACGATAAATGGGGAAATATTCGTTTTAATAATACTAATAATGATAAATAACCTTTAAAAACACTTTAAACCTCCAAATTCAACCTATTTTAGCGTTAAAATCGGTCTAAAGGGGATTCGCTGAACACGGTCCCTTAAGAAAGAATCGTACATCCCCCACGAGCCAGGCCACCACATATGCATTCGTTGATTCAGTTAAACGAACGATAACGAAGATAAACGTAATAAATTCGTTATAAACGCGACTGCAAATGAGAGAGAGAACGTGAGAGAGAAAGAGGAAGATATAAAATGGAAGATTATCGACGATAAATATCTTCATTCATACTCGAATGCGTCGCCTTTTCATCCATTATTTCATTTAATGACTCGATTTTTATCTATTTCATGGCTTCTGAATCGTCTATGATATATTTCCCAAATTCCTGCTGCTCCAATTCATTTAATTTTAATTTAATTACAAAGAAATGAAGTTAATTTCGTCGTTCCCGATTGCTGACGACGTAGAGAGAGAGAGAGAGAGAGAGAGAGAGAGAGAGAGAGAGAGAGAGAGAGAGAGAGAGAGAGAGAGAGAGAGAGAGAGAGAGAGAGAATTACTAACGTCTTTTTGGGCAAGGATACGAACTTCGCTGAACGGAAATTCCTACCATTTATTTTTTTCAATCGCTCCGTATGACGTCATATTTGAAGCTACATTAATGAATTAGGTGTCATTTTAAAGCTAAAGAGTTGATCTTTATCATGATATGTTTAAAAATGCCTAAAAATTAAAATTAGATATTGATATCACGAGTAAAATTTCGCCGTAACGGAAAAAAGTCGTGTTACTTTTATTTAACAATTCGTGATAAATCGGAGAAAAATGATGTATCACTTCTGTTTACACCTTGTTAAAGCCTGATAAATTGCCTTTCCAGTGATATAATATTTATTACTATTTCAGCCACGTATGATATGATAAAGCGCTTTCAAAAAATTGTAAGACATAGTTCAGTGGCGTCATCAGTTCGCCGAGTGGAATAGCAGTTTATGTGACCCTTATTAAAAAATTCTCAGTAAATCGAAATATTAATATATCATATCTCCCAATATATCGTGAAATATTATGATAAATTACCTTTACACTGATATATAATTCAATAGTATTTGTGCCACATAACAATGACAAACATCGATATAAAAATATGCTAAAAAAATGACATTCCTACTGCTGGTACAAGTTGTCCGATCGGAGAAAGATATATTTTCAAAAAATTTGTCAAAATTACAAATATAAATATATTTACATTTTCTTTATACAGTGCAATAGATCGAAAAGTGATCTTTTCAATGATATATAATTTTAATAGATTGTATACTTTGAATGAGGCTAAAACAATTAAAAAATGCTACTTAAGGCTCGAGAGAGAGAGAGGGAGAGTAATGTAGATGTCTCATAAAAATGGCAGATAATGAGGTTTCTATCTGAGAGAGAGAGAGAGAGAGAGAGAGAGAGAGAGAGAGAGAGAGAGAGAGAGAGAGAGAGAGAGAGAGAGAGAGAGAGATTAAGTAAGTCTTATCAATTCATATGAACAATTTGGTTGAAATTGGTCCAGTGGTTTCTAAGCAAGATAATGATTTATTGCTGGAGAATATAAAGAGGGTGAAAGCAGTGCAGCAAAGCTTACAGTGTACTGTGGAAGGTGTACTGTAAGCAACAATCCCTTCACTAATAAAAATAATATTAATGATAATAAAATTATTATTATTATTATTATTATTATTATTATTATTATTATTATTATTTTTCATTAATGAATAGACCTTAATAATAAGATGGACCTTCATTAATACATATATATACATATAACCATTATATCTATATATACATATATTCATTATATCTATATACACATATATAATTGTCCTATAGGGATAAATAGGAAAATAATTATAAAATCTATATAAAATCTATCCTATGGGTTAATGCAACACTAAGGACCTAAAAATTATGACAAGACTTTTCTTCCTATATATAACTATTTACAGACACCTTTAATAGATGTGTTTATAGATAAATAGCATTGTATGTATAGACGTACACCTTAAATAGCCATGTTGATAGATAAATAGTATTGTATGTATAGAAATACTCCTCAAATAGACATTTTTATAGATAAATTAAATTGTATGTATAGATGTACACCTTAAATAGACATGTTTATAGATAAATAGTAATGTATGTATAGACATTTTTTATAGATAAATTGTATGTATAGGCATCAAAAGTCATTTATACCTCAGCCTTTCCTTTATAGGATTCAACATGAAATAATGAGTTGTAGTGAGTTGGAGAGTTGGAGAGTGAGTTGGGGAGTTGGTAATGAGCTGCAGCGAGTTGGAGAGTTGGAGAGTGAGTTGTAGTGAGTTGGAGAGTTGGAGAGTGAGTTGTAGTGAGTTGGAGAGTTGGAGAGTGAGTTGTAGTGAGTTGGAGAGTTGGAGAGTGAGTTGTAGTGAGTTGGAGAGTTGGAGAGTGAGTTGTAGTGAGTTGGAGAGTTGGAGAGTGAGTTGTAGTGAGTTGGAGAGTTGGAGAGTGAGTTGTAGTGAGTTGAAGAGTTGGAGAGTGAGTTGTAGTGAGTTGGAGAGTGAGTTGTAGTGAGTTGAAGAGTTGGTAATGAGTTGTAGTGTGAGTTGGAGAGTGAGTTGGAGAGTTGATAATGAGTTGTAGTGAGTTGGAGAGTTGGAGAGTGAGTTGGAGAGTTGGTAATGAGTAGTAGTGAGTTGGAGAGATGGAGAGTTGGTAATGAGTAGTAGTGAGTTGGAGAGATGGAGAGTTGGTAATGAGTTGTAGTGAGTTGGAGAGTGAGTTGGGGAGTTGGTAATGAGTAGTAGTGAGTTGGAGAGTGAGTTGGAGAGCGAGTTGGAGAGTTGGTAATGAGTTGGAGAGTTGGGAATGAGTAATTGTGAGTTTATCTAATTTCTCCCATAAGCCTTTAATAATTTGATTTTCCCCACAAGGTCCTCAGTAATCTGTGATGGTGAGGATGTCAATGGGAGATTTTTATTTTCTTCTGAATATCTTTTTTCATCAAAATGATTTTCATCAAAATTACGTTAATAATAATAATAATAATAATAATAATAATAATAATAATAATAATAATAATAATAATAATAATAATAATAATAATTGAAATTTATGCAAATGAGATATTAAGCAATTCATACCAATTCATAAACAATTTGGTCGAAATTGGTCCAGCAGTTTCTAAGCAAGATAAAGATTTATTACTGGAGAATATAAAGAGGCAGAAAGCAGTGCAGCAAAGCATACTGTGTGCTGTGGAAGGTGTACTGTAAGCAACACTCCCCTTTTCCAATGATTCCCTGGGGCATCCAAGAAGTCATTATTACTCCCTAATCTACTGCTTTTCCGGTCAACTTTCCCCAGACACCTTCTCACTACATGTACAGACCATCTCAGTCGCTGAGATTAAAGTTATCCAAAGCACTCGCTTAAGGGGAAGCTTTATGAAGCTTTATATAAAGCTCTGATTTAAAAATAAAAGCTCATAATATGAGACAGAAATCTTGCATGAAAGCAATGATAGAATCAGTGAAATGCTTTCAAGATGCACTACAGCTTGCAGAAGGAATCACAATTCACTATAATTCACTATATGAGTTTACAGTGTCTCACCCTAAATCACAATTCACTGTATGAGTTTACAGTGTCTCACCCTAAATAACAATTCACTATATGAGCTTACAGTGTCTCACCCTAAGTAACATTTCACTATGTGAGTTTACAGTGTCTCATCCTGAATCACAATTCACTATATGAGTTTACAGTGTCTCACCCTAAATAACAATTCACTATATGAGTTTACAGTGTCTCACCCTAAATAACAATTCACTATATGAGTTTACAGTGTCTCACCATAAATCACAATTCACTATGAGTTTTCAGTGTCTCACCCTAAATAACAATTCACTATGTGAGTTTACAGTGTCTCACCCTAAGTAACATTTCACTATATGAGTTTACAGTCTCACCATAAATAACAATTCACTATATGAGTTTACAGTGTCTCATCCTGAATCACAATTCACTATATGAGTTTACAGTGTCTCACCCTAAATAACAATTCACTATATGAGTTTACAGTGTCTCACCATAAATAATTCACTATATGAGTTTACAGTGTCTCACCCTGAATCACAATTCACTATATGAGTTTGCAGTGTCTCACCCTAAGTAACAATTCACTATATGAGCTTACAGTGTCCCACCATAAATAACTGGACCATACGACTGATATCATGGAACAACAACAGTGGTTTCCAAAATGGTCAGTATTTGACAGAAGAGGCACAACCTATGAAACATTACATAGAAACCACTCATCACCCATAACAGCTCAGGTTACCTACCATTAATGCCTCTTAGACAGGCAGACGAATGCTTGCAATTTCAAAAGCAGGTTTTAAACAGTTCGTGTCTTGCACAGTTTTCAGCTAAACCATAAGGCGGTCGCTGATCTCAGTAGTATTTCCCTAAGGGGCTACAAACATCCCCTAACCATTACACATACACACACACATACACAGACAAAGAAAACACAGACATTCACCCAGCAACCGACCTTTGAACTTGAGATGCCATCAGAAACTTACTTTGCCAACTGGTTCTGATTATTCCGCTGCCTGGAACCTTCCAGCTTATCCAGGAGTTCCTCTGGTCTGGAAGCACCCACCAGGAGACTCTGGAATGGAAGCACAGAAGAAACGTTAGGTCCAGTTTGAGAAAAGTCCTGAAGCACAGAGAGAGATTTGTGGCTTATTTCTATTTATATTTGCTGTCATAGTTTCAGCCTGATGTTTTATTAGGTAACAGACACACACAGACACATGCACAGACACAGACATGATGGAGTTAATCCCTTTAATAATGATACTTTTAATGTAACCATTTCTAATGTCATTATACAAAACCACAAGAAAAATCAATATAAATATTGTGGATAATTTACCAAAAGTTTGGAGATCATTGTACTCAAGACACAGAATAGTATTATTATTATTATTATTATTATTATTATTATTATTATTATTATTATTATTATCATTATTATTATTATTATTATTATTATTATTATTATTATTATTATTATTATTATTATTACTTGTTGATTACAGTGTGCCCTAAAAATGTACGTCATATGCTGTACTGACACTGAACTAATAGTGAATCTCCTGTTGCATGAATAATAGTGAACTAATGGTGAATCTCCTGTTGCATGACTAATAGTGAACTAATGGTGAATTTCCTGTTGCATGACCAATAATGAACTAATAGTGAGTCTCATGTTGCATGACTAATACTGAACTAATAATGAATCTCCTGTTGCAGAATTAATAGTGAACTAACAGTGAATCCCCTGTTTCATAACTAATAGTAAATCTGTTGCACTACTAATAGTGAACTAATAGTGAATCTCCTGTTGCATGACTAATAGTGAACTAATAGTGAATCTCCTTTTATAACTAATAGTGAACTAATAGTGAATTTCCTGTTGCATGATGAATACTGAACAAATAGTGAATTTCCTGTTACATGACTAATAGTGAATTAATAGATAATCTCCTGTTGCTTGACTAATAATGAACTAATAGTGAATCTCCTGTTGCATGATTCATAGTGAACTAATAGTGAATTTTCTGTTGCATAACAAATAGTAACTAATAGTGAATCTCCTGTTTCATGACTAATAGTGAATCTCCTGTTGCATGACTAATAGTGAACTAATAGGGAAACTCCTGTTTAATGAATCATAGTGAACTAATAGTGAATCTCCTGTTTCATGACTAATAGTGAATCTCCTGTTGCATGACTAACAGTGAACTAATAGGGAATCTCCTGTTTTATATCTAATAGTGAATCTCCTGTTGCATGACTAATAGTGAACTAATAGTGAATCTCCTGTTTAATGAATCATAGTGAACTAATAATGAATTTTCTGTTGCATAACAAATAGTAACTAATAGTGAATCTCCTGTTGCATGACTAATAGTGAACTAATAGGGAATCTCCTGTTTTATAACTAATAGTGAATCTCCTGTTGCATGACTAATAGTGAACTAATAGTGAATCTCCTGTTTTATAACTAATAGTGAATCTCCTGTTGCATGACAAATAGTGAACAAATTGTGAATCTCCTGTTGCACGACTAATAGTGAACTAATAGTGAATCTTCTTTGGCATGACTAATAGTGAACTAAGAGAATCTATTTTTCATGACTAATAATGAATCTCCTGTTACATGACTAATAGTGAACTAATAGTGAATTTCTTGTTGCATGATTAATAGTGAACTAATAGTGAATCTCCTGTTGTTTGACTAATAATGAACTAATAGTAAATCTCCTGTTTTATGACTACTAATGAACTAATAGTGAGTCTCCTGGTGCATGACTAATAGTGAACTAGTAGTGAATCTCCTTTGTCATAACTAATAATGAACCTCCTGTTGTATAACTGATAGTGAAATAATAGTGAATCTCCTGTTTCATAACTAATAGTGAATCTCCTGTTGTATGACTGATAGTGAACTAATAGAGAATTTCCTTTTGCATGGCTAATAGTGAACTAATAGCGAATTTCCTGTTGCATGACTAATAGTGAACTAATAGTGAATATTTTTTGACATGACTAATAGCGAACTAAGTGAATCTCATTTTTCATAACTAATAGTGAATCTCCTATTGCATTACTAATCGTGAACTTATTGTGAATTTCCTGTTGCATGACTAATAGTGAACTGATAGTGATTTTCTTGTTGCATGATTAATAGTGAACTAATAGTGAACCTATTGTTGCATGACGAATAGCGAACTAATAGTAAATCTACTGTTGCATGACTAATAATGAACTAATAGTGAGTCTTCTGTTGCATGACTAATAGTGAACTAATAGTGAATCTCCTTTTTTCCTAACTAATAGTGAATCTCATATTGCATAACTGATAGTGAAATAATAGTGAACCTCCTGTTGCATGACTAGTAGTGAATCTCATGTTGCATGACTAATAGTGAACTAATAGTAAATCTCCTGTTTCACAACTGTAAAATATTCAGTATTTTTCTGTCATTTACATTCAACATACAAAGCTCCACCTCCATTTACACATAACCACATACCTATGAGGAGTTAATTAGCAATTATGTTGTTTTGAAAGTCATTAATTCTCCTCATTAAGTAAAGAAGCATTGAATTAACTCCTTTATTATGAAAGCCAGATTTATATAGGGATGTGAAAGCTTCACCTAGAACATTTTTCATTGTTTTATTTTGGATAATTTAAGGAAATTTAATTTAGTGATTAATCTCTGAACATTTTTAATTGTTTTATTTTGGATAATTTAAGGAAATTTAATTTACTGATTAATCTCTGAACATTTTCAATTGTTTTATTTTGGATAATTTAAGGAAATTTAATTTAGTGATTAATCTCTGAACATTTTTAATTGTTTTATTTTGGATAATGTAAGGAAATTCAATTTAGTGATTAATCTCTGAACATTTTTAATTGTTTTATTTTGGATAATTTAAGGAAATTTAATTTACTGATTAACATCTGGTCCTATTTAATTACTAGTGTCCCTGTAAAGCCAAGAATTCCCTGGGCATAGCTTGGCATACATGGGAAATGCCCACCGTACCCTCGACTAACCTGGAATTACTGCAGTATGAATTGTACCTAGCTTAGGGTGGCATACTGTAGGCATTAATCATCTGAGAAAGACTTTATCAGGTTTTAAATATAAATATAGATATAAATGTCTCCTGTCTGAGGGTATCAAGGTTAGATCAGGCTATTGAAGATCCTGTGAGGCCTGACACTTAAATAGCCAGTTGGGGCTACTAGGTTATACTCTTTGAAGGTTCTAGACTTATAAATAGGACCAAGTAGCAACCAATAGATTAAATAGGAATGAATAAATATGGTATTTAGGCCTGGCATTCGCCCCCGAAAGAGAGGTAGTGGCTTTATAGCCTCAATACTTGGCTACCAATGGCAAGGCCTGCTACCCTAGTAGGAGCATCTGGCTATTAGGATTCAGAAGAATTCAGTGCATTCCAGGTCATGATTCCTACTTCAAATAATCCCTGCCACTACAAAACTCATTTCAGGGTGGAAATATGATAAAATTAAGACAGATTTTATTTAAATTTAATCGATTTCGTCTCCAAGACTCGATCTCTGAGGCCTGAAATGGCGCCGAGGTTCGGCTGACGTTATCCCAAGACAATCACGTAATTAAATACTATTTAACCCATTTGGGTCAAATTCCGCCGCTAATTAACGCATTCGAGGGTAAAAACATATAGAAATTAAAGAGAATTTCTTTAAAATGGGGCGATTTCATTTGCCAGGACAATGTTTTGATGGATATCATGAATACAAGTAACAAATAGACGGGTGTTTGTTGGATTAACGGTCGGCCATGTTGGATTTATCTGTATGCGAGAGAGTTATTGCACTCGCTTTTCGTTAACGATTTTTGTTGGTCGTTCAATTTTTACGATTGTTTCTTCATTAAGATTTATTTTAAGAACATCTTTCGCGTTATATAAAGTCAATTTCATTTAAAAGACGAACAATGGCGGTATATTTGTCTGCCTCGACAGCAGACGACATGACTTGGGGCCATTCCATGTCGAAGCCAGTAAGATTTTCTTAGGTAATTGGAATGAAAAGAGTAATAACGAAGTTAAACAGAATCAAATACATTATCATTACTATGATAATGAAATAAAAAGAGTAATAACGAAGTTAAAAGGAATAAAATACGTTACAATGACGACGATAATGATTTTCAAAACCTATAAATATCATTGTACTCCACCCAATACTCTGTATTTGAGTGTATGACTCGGTCAAATGGGCATAAAAATGATTCGCTTTTCCGTCCATTATTTTATTCAGTGACCCAGTCTTTTATCTAAATTATGGCTTCTGAACCATCCACGATACATTTCCCAAATTTGTACGGCTCCGGTTCATTCATTTTCATTATAATTACGAAGAAATGAAAGCATTTTCGTCGGCCCCGATCGTCGACGACGTCTGATTTTGGCGCCATTTTTGAAGAATGAATTGAAGAATGAAATGGACGAATATTGACGAAGATAAGTCTAATTTAACGTAATGGAGTTCGTTATATGAACGATACTGAGTTATATAACTCATAAATGAGTTATATAACGTTAAATACGTCCTATCAAGTGTTAAATCAACTCAAATATGTAAGAGCAATTTGCACTGAGCTGGCCTTGGGAAACCATACCTCTATTTCAAGTTTCCTTATCGATTTTTGTCCGTCATCCAGTTTTCAAAGTCGTTTTCTTAATCCCGATGTATTTGTCTAACAGTTTTACACTAATTCAATAGAAAAGTCACTTTAACAAGATTAAAAGCAGCCTTTTTTTGTACGGCGCAGACGATATTTCATTTTCCCGCCATTCCAGCAAGATGGACGATGACGTCACCTGTACACCCTCCACAGGCCACCAAGGTATCGTTCGAAATCGCAATAAAACGAATCTTAACGACGATAAACGGGAAAAAATCCGTTCTAACAACACTAATAAGGATTAATAACCTTTCAAAACACTTTAAACCTCCAAATTCAACCTATTTTAGCATTAAAATCGGTCTAAAGGGGATTCGCTGAACACGGTCCCTTAAGATCAGAATCGTACATCCCCCACGAGCCAGGCCACCACAATACATTTGATGACTGAATTAAATAAATGGTAACGAAGATAAACGTAATAAATTCGTTATAAATGCAACTGAAAATGAGAGAGAGAATGTAAGAGAGGAGGAGGAAATGTAAAATAGCGTTTTTAATCGCTACTGAAGTCCTCGGAAAAGAAAATGGAAGATTTTTATTCATACTCGAATGCGTCGATTTTTCATCCATTATTTTATTTAATGACCCAATTTTTATCTATTTCATGGCTTCTGAATCATCTATGATATATTTCCCAAATTTATACGGCTCTAATTCCGTCAATTTCAAATTATTTAAATAGAAATGAGGCCATTATCGTCGTCCCTGATTGCAGACGACGTAGAGAGAGAGAGGGAGAGAGAGAAAAAGAATAACTAACTTCTTTTTCGGCGAGGATACGACTTCACTGAACGAAAATTCCTACCAATTATTTTTTCAATCGCTCCGTATGACGTCATATTTGAAGCTACGATAATGAATTAGGTGTCATTTTAAAGCTAAAGAGTTTGTCTTTATCATGATATGCTTAAAATCACGAAAAAATTAAAATTAAATATCTGTCAAAAAAATTGCCATTTATTCCCCTTGAATAAAATTTCCTAGTTTTCTTGAATACTTATTTTGATGTATTTCCCAGTTTCTATGAAAAAATACGTTGATGTGATTGTTTTGCTCCACAGAAGAAGCTTTTTATTATATTAACTATAGCAATGAGTTTGTATAAATTAGTACATTGATATTTAAAGTAGTAAAACACTTTTTTCGCAAATTTTATCCATCTCTATAAAATTAAATGACGTCTGATTGCAGTGTTGTCAAACTTCTTCTTGTGGAGAATGTATATGTTGTTTTCTTGTTGTAAGGGCACATGCCAGTAGTTTAAGCTTGCCTTCTGGACGAAACCCTTTTTTTTTTTTGTATGTTGGGTTACGATTAAACAACTTAATGTTTGTGTTTTAGTTGGTGGTTTGTTACGTAACCCTGTAGTTTTGTAGATGTGACAACTGTGCTATCCAATGTACTGCTCCCGAGTTTTCTTCCAGGGTGAGAACATGAAGCTCTGCCTGTTTCGCAGCATACTCCAGAAAGGCAAGTTAGAGAAGAAGTTCTCGTAAAAATCCAGCCCCATCACCTCGTGAACTGTCGTCGTCATTGCAGTAATTCCTTCATAAGAATATTCTGAAATCCCCCCTTTTTTTTTGGCTATTTATTTTTCCTCTATCGAAGTAACGTAACGTTTTGTCAATTTTTGCAGTAATATGTTAATGTTTTCTTGCTTCTTAATGTAACTTGGATGATTGTTGTGTCCTTTAAATATTAATTATATGAGTTAAACTTTTTAAATGCGTATTTGTGAACCCGTGTGGCATCACCCAAAAAGAATTGGTGCAGGAAATATAGTTGATTGTTTCTCAACTGCACTTAGTTGGAAAGAATATAATGTTTCTTGACTTCATGGTACATTTAAGTAAGTTAAACTCCTCAGCACTGTAACTTGGTCTCATTCAAAGCTAGGGCAGGAGGGCTTAAGGTTGAATGAAGTCGTACCGAATGTGGGCCTAAAACTTTAAAGTTTCACCACATTCTTTGCTAGTTATAGTAGTACTTTGCTTTGGTCCTTCGAACGAACCGGATGCCATAACGATTCACAAAGGATTTTTTGGGATGTTAAAGATAATTTACGATAAAGTTCACGTTGGTGATGGATGGCTATAAAGTCATTTTAGTGTAGCTGGCACGTGTCCAAAGTTATTTGGTGAGCAGGGTAAGGTATTGAATTACTTGGAGTGTTTTGCCAAGTAATCTGTTGTTTATGGAACATTATTGTTCGTATTTAGTGATTACTCTGTAAAGAAATTCTTGTTGAATTTCGTAGCCATTTTTGAACTTAGGTTTTCGTGACCAGATTTATTTTGTGAAGTGATGATTACTTGAAGTGTTTTGCCAAGTAATCTATTGTTTATGGAACATTATTGTTCGTATTTAGTGATTACTCTGTGAAGAAATTCTGGTTGAATTTCGTAGTCATTTTGAACTTAGGTTTTCGTGACCAGATTTATTTTGTGAAGTGATGAAGAGCACGTGGTCAAATTATCTATCATTCAGTGAATGTTATTCGACCTATGAATAAGATTAGTTATATTTTCAATCAGGTTTAGATAATTTGCCATACATTTTATATATTTGAGCAAGTTTCTTATTGATCCATTAACAAGAAAATGGATTCCAAGATTAGGGTAGTTATTGAAAGGGAAATTATTTCCTTACAAGATTTGCTTGATGAGACAGATAACTGCATTGGTGATACTGATACACCAAAATCGACCCTTGTAATGTATGAACGTTGTCTTATTGAGGGTCTACGACGTTTTGAAGATAGTTGGTCACAGAATGTGACGATTATTTCACAGGATAGTGAATATGATAGTTTATGTAGAAGTTATAGAGCAATAACTAGATGTGTAAGGAAAGCTATTGCTACTGCACAGAAAACTATGAGCGAGATTGACACGGGAGATATAAATCAACAGCCCGCTTTGCCTCCTCCTTCGGCTCCCATTAACCCTCTCCCTCCCCCTAAACTCCCAGCAATTAAGATACCTGAATTTAGCGGTGGGGAAGAACAATGGCTTGCATTTTGGGATATATTTAACAGTTTAGTTCACGATCGTATGGATATTTCCAATGTGATTAAGTTTTCTACCCTCAGAGCTAGTTTAAAGGATAACGCCTTTAAAGCCATAGAAGGTTTGCCTGTCACTAATGCCAATTATTCAGTAGCTATTCAGACCCTTAAGGAGAAGTATGATAATAAGGACAAATTGAAACGTAGACTTATGTCCAAATTAACGCATTTAGTCCCTCCCAGTCATACAATAGAGGATTTGAACACGTTCAAATTGGAATATGAGAAGATTATCTTACAAATGAACACATTGAATTTAGATGTAGAGGCCATGAACCCCATTTTCTCTAGTATAATATGCGAGAAATTATCACCTGAAACACGTAAGGCTATAGCTAATAAACATAATAGTATGTCTCTTGATTTAAAGCAAATTTCCTCAGGTTTGAAATATGTTTGTGAATTAATGGAATTTTGTTACGAAGGTGAGAATTCTAATAAGAGAAAACGTGATCAGGGTAACTATTCTAAAGTGATTCCCTCAAATGTGCAAAACGTGCAGAGAGCACAACAAAGTAACAGTAAGCCTAGTAATAGTAGTTCTTACAATAATTGTGTGTTTTGCTCATCGAACCATGCCTCTCGCGATTGTAAGACTTTCAAAACCATTGATAGTAGAAGGGACAGAGTTAAATATTTAAGATTGTGCTTTGCTTGCCTCAAAGGAGGTCATTTATTCTCTGAATGTAGAAACAAACCGAAATGTAATATATGTGATGGGCCTCATTACCCGATGATTTGTAAGAAAACAGAAAACCCTGTTAATCCTGCTCCACCAAAGTTGAGTGTAAATAGTACTAATGTTAGTAAGTCAAATGTTAATTCTGGGAAATCTCATAATGATTCTAAAGGTGCTGTAAGTAAAGGTGATTCCCCAGTAGTTATGACTGCTTCTTTGGGTATTGATCATTCTCAGACTAATAAGAGTTCTGTTTCGACTGCTCTTCCTACTGCTAATGTAATTGTGTCAGGGAATGGACATCGTTCCTTTGGGAGAGCACTCTTTGATTCTGGTGCACAAAGAACGTTTATTGCAAAGGAATTAGCTCATAAGCTTAGTCTACCGTCCATAGCAACAGTAGCCTTAAAGGTAAAACCATTTGGCAGTGATGCCATGGAAGTTAGTTGTAATATAGTAAGAGTTGTGGTGAGACTAGGTAAGATTCGTACTGTCATTAATGCCATTGCATTCGATAGAGTTAATTCCAGAATTTATTCTCCAGGTTTAAGTAAGTCAGCTGCGTTCTTGACGAGTAAAGGCATAAAATTAGCAGATAATGATTTAAATTCAGATGAAGTGAATGGTATAGAATTAGTCATTGGAGCTGATTACTATGGAAAATTCATTCACAACAGTCAAATTTGCTCTGGAATACAGATATTGAATAGTTCTGGTGGTGCACTAATTTTTGGACCTCTTCCTAGTTGGTCTTATGACGATGTAGAATCTAATGAGATTACTACATCAAATGTATGTTGTTCAAGAATAGAAGTAGAGGAAATCCCTATTGATTCTTGTTGTGAAGTTAGAAAATTATGGGATTTAGAAAGTGTTGGTATTCGTCAATCTGAAATTAGTCCTGAAGAAAGAGAATCAGTTAAGTGTTTTAAGGATAAAGTAAAAAGGGTTGACAATAAGTATGAAGTGTCCTTGCCATTTAAAGATGAAAATAGACCGCCTGTTAACTATAGAATAGCCATTGGTCAATTAAATTCCTCGCTACATAGATTCGAATCTGACCCCTCCTTGTATGCTCATTATGATAAGATTATCAAAGATTACGTTCAGTCTGGGTTTATAGAATTAATTCCCTCAGGCTCCCCTATTATAGGGCATTATTTACCCCACCATGCTGTATTGAAGGATTCAGAAACAACTCCCATTCGAATAGTTTTTAATGCTTCTTCCAAGGCTAAAGGAGAACTTTCCTTAAATGATTGTTTATTAACTGGTCCCTCATTAACTACTAAACTTTTTGATGCCCTGTTGAGTTTCCGTACAAACCCAGTAGCTGTGATTTCAGATATCAGTAAAGCCTTTTTAAGGATAGGCATTTCACCTGACTGTCGTGATTATTGTAGATTTCTATGGATAACTGATCCCTCCGATTTGAAGTCTACTGTAACTTACCGGTTTTGTGTAGTTTGTTTTGGAGCTACATGCTCCCCCTTTCTCTTGCAGCAAACCCTTTTGCATCATTTATCTTTACATGATAATCCCCTTGCATCATCTCTGATGAAGAATTTCTATGTAGACAATTTTAGTAAAACTTACAAGGATGTGTCAGTCTTGATGGATGAGTATCCAGTAATAAATGAGATTCTTGAAGATGCTAATATGCCTCTACAAGAATGGGTCAGTAATGATTCAGAGTTTAACAGAACCATAGATGTTATCAAAGAAAGAGTGAACGTTTTGGGTTTAGAGTGGTATCTAACACAAGATGAGATGTCACTGAAGGAAGTAAATTGTGAGTATAAAGGACCTTTAACCAAGCGAAAGGTTTTATCAGTAATAGCTCGAATGTTTGATCCTCTAGGATTATTGTCACCAATACAGGTGAGAGGTAAATATTTTCTTAAATGTTTGTGGAGTAACTACGGGTGGGATGACCCTTTGCCAGAATCATTATGTTCAAGGTTTGATGAAATTTGCAAGTGTATTAGAAATGTAGAAAGTTTAAAGTTTCCTAGGTTTGTTGTACATCCTGAAGGTTCCCACTTACATGTATTTTGTGATGCCTCTAACAAGGCATATGGAGCTGCTGCCTATGTGATTGATTTCAAGAGAAGTGTAAGCAATTTACTGGTCAGTAAGTGTAAAGTTGCACCAAACCCTAAACAGACTATTCCGCATTTGGAATTGACAGCCTTGTCCTTGGGTGCGAAACTTGCTGGAAGATTAATGCAGAATAATGATTCGAGATTGAGTTCTTGCACTCTCTGGAGTGACTCCATGGTTTCTATTTGTTGGGTGAAGAACAATAATAGTAAAATTCCCTATGTACGAAACAGAGTCACTGAAATTAATGAATTCAAGTTTCCGCTACGGTATACCCCCTCTAAGGATAATCCAGCTGATATTCTATCCAGAGGTAGTACTAGTAAAGATTTAGCGCAAAATTCCTTATGGTGGAATGGCCCTAAATGGCTTTTAACTGGTGATTATCCCCAATCTTTAGCTACAGAAACTGTGCATGTTAATGAAATTCTTTCAGAACCTAAGTTTGTTAACCCTCCAACACCATTAATTGACATCCCACGTTACAGTAATTTAAGTAAGCTTAAACGTATCATGAGGTCAATACTGCTTTTTCTTAATAAATGCAGTAAAGGTTCTAAGTTTGTTGTTAACGAAATGAAAGCACTTGTCCTCCTTGAACAGAAGCAACATTTTTCTACTACCAGAATGTACCTCTGTGATAAGAATTCACATGGAGTGTCCATGGATATTAAGAATTTCTGTAATCAGTTGAACTTATTTGTTGATGAGGAAAATCTAATTAGGTCTCAGGGTCGCATGAAAAACGCTTCCATGTCTTATGATACTCAGTGCCCAATGTTATTGCCTTCCAGAAGTTATTTAACAGTGTTGATAGTTGAACATTTGCATAGACATCATCACCATTGTGGTGTCAATTCTGTACTGGTATTGTTGAGAGAAACTTTTTGGGTACCGAAAGCACGACAAGTTATCAAATCGATTCTGTCAAAGTGTGTTTTGTGTCAGAAGTTAACCAAGAAACGGTTGTGTTTGCCTCCTCCTCCACCATTACCCACAGAAAGAGTGAGATATGATAGATCTTTCCAATCAGTAGGAGTTGATTATACTGGTGCTATTAATGTTTTTGATCATGAGACTGGCTTGGAGGAGAAGGTCTTTATATGTCTATTTACCTGTACTACGAGCAGGGCAGTTCATTTTGAATTGACTCATTCCATGACTGCTTCCGATTTCCTACTGGCTTTTCGACGCTTTGTAGCATATCATTCTCTGCCGAGTCTGATTATATCTGACAATGGTAGGAATTTTGTTGGATTTAATAATTTCCTGAAGGAAATTATGGATGAACCAGAGGTAAAGTCATACCTTGAAGGAAATTGTGTTAATTGGAAGTTCATTACACCGCGAGCCCCCTGGTCTGGAGGCTTTTATGAACGCCTTATTGGTGTTCTAAAGGGATGTTTGTCCAAAGCCTTATATCACAAACGTGTATCCTTTGAAGAGTTGAGAACTCTACTTGTTGAGTTTCAAGCTGTGATAAATTCTCGACCACTGACTTATCTCTCCTCTGATCGAGATTGTGAGGCTTTGACTCCCTCCATGTTACTTTATGGGCGAAATATTTGTATTTCCCCTCCTCTTAACAATTCAGCAACTGATGACCCAGATTTCATGAGTTCAAGTGATCTTAGAGAACAATATTTTAGATTATCATCAGTGCTAAGAAAATTTGAGAACTCTTGGAAAAGAGACTATTTAGTGTCCTTGAGAGAGAGACATTTTAATTCTAGTGATTATCTCTCTGCAAATGTGAAGGTTGGGGACATAGTGATGGTAGACTTAGAAGATCATCTGGGGAAAGGCTATAGATCCCTCCTCTCATTGGGTAAGGTTACCCAGCTGTTTCCATCGTCTGATGGTGTGATTAGGTCTGTAGAAGTGAGAGTGAATAATAAACTATACATGAGATCAATCACAAAGCTCGTACTTCTGGAATTACCCGAGAGGGAATTTGATAGTGTCGTAACTCAGGAGCCAGATAGTGTGCCTCTGAGTGGTACTAGACCTCGGCGTGCAGCAGCAATCCGCTGTGATCAAGAGAGAAAGGATTTAATTTCTATGGATGTACTCTAAAATGTATATTTGATTTAAATTTTTGATGTGTTAAGATGGTCACAGCTGCATAGCGTTATTCAATTGAATTCGCTCCTGGGTGCAGTTGTGATTACTTCTAATTATGATTCTTTCTTGGGGGAGAATGTCAAAAAAATTGCCATTTATTCCCCTTGAATAAAATTTCCTAGTTTTCTTGAATACTTATTTTGATGTATTTCCCAGTTTCTATGAAAAAATACGTTGATGTGATTGTTTTGCTCCACAGAAGAAGCTTTTTATTATATTAACTATAGCAATGAGTTTGTATAAATTAGTACATTGATATTTAAAGTAGTAAAACACTTTTTTCGCAAATTTTATCCATCTCTATAAAATTAAATGACGTCTGATTGCAGTGTTGTCAAACTTCTTCTTGTGGAGAATGTATATGTTGTTTTCTTGTTGTAAGGGCACATGCCAGTAGTTTAAGCTTGCCTTCTGGACGAAACCCTTTTTTTTTTTGTATGTTGGGTTACGATTAAACAACTTAATGTTTGTGTTTTAGTTGGTGGTTTGTTACGTAACCCTGTAGTTTTGTAGATGTGACAACTGTGCTATCCAATGTACTGCTCCCGAGTTTTCTTCCAGGGTGAGAACATGAAGCTCTGCCTGTTTCGCAGCATACTCCAGAAAGGCAAGTTAGAGAAGAAGTTCTCGTAAAAATCCAGCCCCATCACCTCGTGAACTGTCGTCGTCATTGCAGTAATTCCTTCATAAGAATATTCTGAAATCCCCCCTTTTTTTTTGGCTATTTATTTTTCCTCTATCGAAGTAACGTAACGTTTTGTCAATTTTTGCAGTAATATGTTAATGTTTTCTTGCTTCTTAATGTAACTTGGATGATTGTTGTGTCCTTTAAATATTAATTATATGAGTTAAACTTTTTAAATGCGTATTTGTGAACCCGTGTGGCATCACCCAAAAAGAATTGGTGCAGGAAATATAGTTGATTGTTTCTCAACTGCACTTAGTTGGAAAGAATATAATGTTTCTTGACTTCATGGTACATTTAAGTAAGTTAAACTCCTCAGCACTGTAACTTGGTCTCATTCAAAGCTAGGGCAGGAGGGCTTAAGGTTGAATGAAGTCGTACCGAATGTGGGCCTAAAACTTTAAAGTTTCACCACAATATCGATATTACGAGTAAATGTTAGCCGTAACGAAAAAAAATCGTACTACTTTTTTTTAACAATTCATGATAAATCGTAGAAAAATTATATATCACTTCTATTTACACCTTGTTAAAGCCTGATAAATTAACTTTCCGATGATGTACTATTTACTACTATTTGAGCTACGTATGGTATGATAAATCGCTTTAAAAAAACTGTAAAATATAGATCATTGGCGTCGTTAAGTTCGGCGAACGGAATAGCTGTTTATGTGACTCTTATTAAAAAATTCTCAGTAAATCGGAATATTAATATATATTGTTTCCCAATATATCGTGAAATAGTATGATAAATTACCTTTACACTGATATATAATTCAATATCATTTGTGCCACATGATAAGCAACAAACATCGATACAAAAATGTAAAAATTAAAAAAATTACATTCCCACCGCTGGTACGAGTTGGCCGATCGGAGAAAGATATATTTTTCAAAAATTTGGCAAAATTATAAATATTAACATATTTACATTATCTTTATACAATGGAATATTTCGATAAGTGAAATTTTCAATAATATATAATTTTAATAGATTTGATATCAGGAATGTGGTTAAAAACGCCGCTAAAAAAATTTAACTTTAATCTCGAATATCGAGGGAGAATAATCGGTTGTGGTAGGTGACGAACTCAAGAGAGAGAGAGAGAGAGAGAGAGAGAGAGAGAGAGAGAGAAGAGAGAGAGTGTGTTATAACACTTATAACAACCTCAGTATGGCCTAACCTGACCTATAACCTTAAATTTGGCCAGGACTGTTCCAGTGATTATTAAGATTGTACAGCTTAAATAATATAACAGGTCATCACTGACCTACAACCATATGTCAGGTCATAAACTCTATCTATAACTAGTTATTACAACCTAGATGATGACACTGACCTATCCTACATAAGGTATCAATTGACCTAATACACCACATTTAAGTGACCTTATTCATAAGAAAAATTTCATATTAGGACAAATAAGGTCAAATAACCACATACCAGACTCTGCAGAGGATTGTGGGAGCCCAAAATTGATTTAAGCCTTAAATAAAACTCAATTATGGGGCCTTAATTTGTCTCTAAACACTGAATGTGACACACATTGACCACAATTGGACCCAGAATCTAATTAATTCCACAATATCTGGGTATTTATGACCATTCACTAGGACTAAACCAAGTTCACCCTTCTGTGATACCCAATTTGGGTGATTTATTGGTCAAACTCCATGAATACCTTTGGGCATGACCACGTATGACCCACATAACTCAATGTGATCCTGTTTGACCCAGAATCTATGAAAATCCTCAAATTTTGGGCATTTTTTACAATTTAATGGCCCCCTAACTTACTTCACATTGCAATAAAAATGATATTTTTATGATAAAATAAAGTTTGTTCATACTTACCTGGCAGATATATATATAGCTGTATTCTCCGAAAGGGACCGACAGAAATTCAAAAACTTACGGCACACGCAGATGGGCCAGGTGGTTAGTACCCATTCCCGCCGCTGGGAGGCGGGTATCAGGAACCATTCCCATTTTCTATTCAGATTTTCTAGAAACTAGAACTACTGTCTCCTGAGGGGAGGAGGGCGGGTACTATGATTATATATATCTGCCAGGTAAGTATGAACAAACTTTATTTTATCATAAAAATATCATTTTGTTCATGACACTTACCTGACAGATATATATATAGCTGAATCCCACCATTGGAGGTGGGAAGAGACAGAATAGGATTTAGGAAACAAAACTATGTAGGCGATTGACGCCTTGGTTCCTTACCTGTTAGCATTGCTGACTTCGTGATTACTGTCACCCAAGCCTGCTTCTGCTTTACTAGAAAACTCCAGCGAGGTAGAGACCTATAGAGCTGGTGGAATCTAGATGATCTGTCAACGGGGGCGAGACCACAATGTGACTAGACCATATGACCTTACTATGAGGGTAAGCGACAAACTAACAACCACCTGACCAAGCCTAGTTACGTTAAACAGATTAACATAAACTAAGGACTGGGGCGACCACCACTGGTGGAGACCCAACGACCATAAAAAACAACACAAAAAATATTAAAAACACACCAAAACAAAACTAAAGGAGAGGATGAGAGTCGCTTTCTGTTCCCAAGATCGTATTTGCGGAAACGTAAGGCCCCAGCGCACAGCAATTCTCATAGGACGTCTTCACTTCTGTGAGATAATGAGAAGCAAAGACCGAATTGCTTCGCCAAAAAGTGGCACCCAGAATGTCACTGAGAGACTGGTTTTTCTGGAAGGCCACTGAGGTAGCAATGGCTCTCACTTCGTGAGCCTTAACCTTCAAAGTTCTCAAGTCTTCGTCTAGCACACTGGAATGGGCGTCTATGATGGTGCTTCGTAGAAAGAACGCCAGGGCATTTTTCGAGAGAGGTAACTCAGGCCTCTTAACGGAGCACCAGAGATTGCTAGAAGGACCTCTACAATTCTGGGTCCTCTGCAAATAAAATTTTAGAGCCCTGACAGGACATAGGGTTCTCTCAGGTTCTTGTCCAGTGATGTCCGTCAAGCCCTTAATTTCGAAGGACCTGGGCCAAGGGGTAGACGGGTTCTCATTCTTAGCAAGAAAAATAGGGCTCAGAGAACAGACAGCATCAGGGCCTCTGAAACCTATAATCTTGCTGAACGCTTGAAGTTCACTAACTCTCTTCGCCGTCGCCAGAGCAGTTAGGAAAATAGCTTTCTTTGTTACATCTCTGAAGGAAGCAGAATTTAAAGGTTCAAACCTCTTCGACATCAGGAATTTTAGAACTATATCTAAATTCCATGAAGGTAACTTAGGGGAGGCTACCTTAGACGTCTCAAAAGACCTAAGAAGATCATGAAGGTCTTTATTGTCCGATAAGTTCAGGCCTCTATGCCTGAAGACCGTTGACAGCATACTTCTATAGCCTTTGATGGTCGGGACTGCCAGGTTCAAATCCTTTCTCAGATATAAAAGGAAGTCTGCTATCTGGGAAAGAGAGGTCGTGGTGGAGGAAATTCCCTTAAGTTTACACCACCTCCTGAAAATGATCCACTTGGACTGGTACACTGCACTGGAAGAGGCTCTCCTGGCGTTAGCGATCGCCTTAGCCACTGGTCTAGAAAAACCTCTCGCTCTGAGCAACTTCTCGATAGTCTGTATGCAGTTAGACTCAGAGCGGGAAGGTTTTTGTGGTACCTCTCGAAGTGGGGTTGTTTGAGAAGATCTGTTCTCAAAGGAAGCGTTCTTGGATAGTCTACCACGAGAGACATGACCTCTGGGAACCATTCTGCTGAAGGCCAAAAAGGAGCGATTAAAGTCATTCTCGTCCCTTCTGAGGCTACAAACTTTCTGACGACTTCCCCCAGAATCTTGAATGGGGGAAAGGCGTACAGATCTAGACCTTTCCAGTCCCAGAGAAAGGCGTCTATTGCAAGGGCTCCCGGGTCGAGAACAGGAGAGCAGTAAAGGGGCAGCCTTGTGGTCCTTGAAGTCGCGAAAACGTCCACTAGGGGACGTCCCCAAAGTTTCCAAAGATCCTGACACACTTCTGCGTTCAGAGTCCATTCTGTAGGCAGCAGCTGATGTTGTCGACTGAGAAGGTCGGCACGAACATTCTCGACCCCTGCAACAAAACGAGTGAGAAGCGTCACCTGGTGAGAATGTGCCCAAAGCAGGATCTCCTTGGCGATCAGGAACAGGGACCGGGAATGAGTACCTCCCTGTTTCTTGAGGTACGCCAGGGCCGTGGTGTTGTCGGAGTTGACTTGAATCACCCGACCTGCAACTTGATCCTGGAAGAACTGAAGAGCCAGGAAAATCGCTTTCAGTTCTTTGAGATTTATGTGCCAGGACACCTGTTCCCCTTCCCAGGTGCCTGACACTTCCTCCCCCCCTAGTGTTGCTCCCCATCCCGACATGGACGCGTCGGAAAACAACACTAGGTCGGGGCTCTGAAGATAGAGAGAGACCCCTCTTGCCAACTTTACAGGATCGAGCCACCACCGAAGATGGTCCTTGACGGAGAGAGAGATCCTGAGAGACTCGTCTAAGTCCTCCTTGTTCTTCCAGTTGTCTGCAAGAAAGAACTGTAGGGGTCTGAGATGCAACCTCCCCAGGGAAACAAACTTCTCCAGTGATGAAATGGTCCCCAGCAGACTCATCCATTCCCTCACCGAGCATGTTTCTTTCCCCAGGAAGGCCGAAACTTTTACTAAGCAGTGCTGCTGACGGTCCTGGGATGGAAAGGCTCGAAAACCCGCTGAATCCATCCGAATCCCCAGATAAAGAATGGACTGAGAGGGGATCAGATGAGACTTCTCTAAATTCACAAGAAGTCCCAGGGACTTCGTCAGTTCCAAAGTCGAATGCAAGTCCTCCAGACACCTTTGTTTCGACGTGGCTCTGATGAGCCAGTCGTCTAGATAGAGCGATATCCTTACTCCGGCAAGATGAAGCCACCGGGCAACGTTCCTCATCAGGACTGTGAAAACCATAGGAGCTGTACACAGACCGAAACAGAGAGCTCTGAATTGGTACACTCTTCCCTTCAGGACAAACCTCAAAAACTTTCTCGATTGAGGATGAATGGGGACATGAAAATACGCGTCCTGAAGGTCGAGAGAGACCATCCAATCGCCTGGTCGCAGTGCATTGATAACCGACTGAGGCGTCTCCATTTTGAACTTCTCCTTGACGACAAAGTTGTTCAGTCTGCTGACGTCCAGGACTGGTCTCCACCCCCCTGACTGTTTTGGAACCAGGAAGAGACGGTTGTAAAAACCTGGAGACTCCAGATCCAGGACTCGCTCTATTGCTCTCTTCTGAATCATATCTTCCAGCAGATCTAAAAGGATCTGTTGCTTTTCCGGTCGGTAAGAAGGCGACAGATCTCTGGGAGTAGAGGACAGGGGGGGGTTTTCGAGGAACGGGATCCTGTAACCTTTTTTGATCACCTTGAGGGACCAGGAATCCGCCCCTCTTACCTTCCAGGCTTCTGAAAACAGGAGAAGCCTGGCTCCTACTGGTGTCTGGAGGTGAGAAAAATCACTTCTTGCCCCTTTGGGAAGAAGGGGCTCCGCCTCTGGAGAGACCTCTTCCTCGCGAAAAAGGTCTAGAGGAGGAAGATCTCCCACGAAAGGGCTTCTGTCTCTTCGGGGGAAGTCCTTGCGAAGACGTAGAAGGGACACTAGGACGCCTGGAAGATTGAGCAAGGAGATCCTGAGTAGCCTTCTCCTTAAGGCTGGAGGCGAGATCCTTGACAAGCGGCTGGGGGAAGAGATGGCTAGAAAGAGGGGCAAAAAGTAACTCAGCCCTCTGAACAGGAGAAACTGACTTGGCAGCGAAATTGCAGTACAAAGCCCTCTTCTTTAGGAGGGTTGTACCAAAATGAGAAGCCAGTTCATCAGCGCCATCCCTGACGGCCTTGTCCATGCACGACAGTACACTGGACAGCTCCCCCAGAGAAATAGAGTCCGGACTACGAGTCCTTAAGTCCAAGGCCCCCAAGCACCAGTCCAGAAAGTTAAAAACCTCCATCGACTTGAAGAGGCCTTTCAGATGGTGGTCGGTTTCAGAAAGAGTCCAAGACACCTTAGCTGAAGAAAGAAGAGACCTCCTTGACGCATCCACGAGGCTCGCAAAATCACCTTGAGAGGAAGAGGGAACTCTAGAGCCAATTTCCTCTCCCGTCTCATACCACATACCCGCTTTCCCGCACAATCTAGACGGGGGGAGAGCGAAGGAAGATTTCCCTTGAGACTTCCTATCTTCCATCCATGCATTGACCCTCTTGAGAGCTTTTCTTGTAGCCAACGAAGTCTTCATTTGTAGGAAGCCGGGCGATTTCCTCACCTTCGAAGAAGCTAACTGCGAAGGAGGGGAAAGCGGAGCAGAAGGCTGAAACTTATCAGGAAAAAGCTCCTTAAGCATACTAGCCAAAATTCTGTAATCGGAGAAAGACGAAAGAGGGGGCTCTTGTTCAGCAGAGTCCGACTCCTGAGACAAATCCGCCTCTTCGACAGGAGCGACAGGAGAGTCTTCCGGGGCTAGAGAGAAACAAAGACCTTTGGGTCCAATACGACCCAGAGACCTCTTCTCGTGGGAAGAAGCAGCAGAAAATTCAGGAACAACTCGTACAGGAGCGTCCTGCCGAGCGTCCTGATGAGCGTCCTGAGGAGCGTCCTGACGAGCGTCCCGACGAGCGTCCTGATGAGCGTCCTGACGAGCGTCCTGCTTCGAAAGCAGCCGAGCGTCCTGAAGAGCGTCCTGTCTTACAAGCTGCCGAGCGTCCTGACGAGAGTCCCGACGAGCGAGCCGCCGAGCTTCTTGACGAGAGTCCTGGAGAGCATCATGCAGGGATCGGGAAAAACGAGAAGCGTCCTGGTGGGCGTCCTGCCGAACGTCGAAACGAGAGCGAGAAGCAGGAGGAGAGGCAAGAAGAGCGTCTTGGCGCGAACTCTTACTAGCAGCAAGCCGAGCTGCAAGAGAAGCGTCCTGATCAACCAGCGAGTCACGACGGGGCAAGGAGAGCTGATGATCCGCAGAACGATGTGGGTGACTACGAGAAGCCGCAGGGGAGAGAGACAAACGAAGAGAAGGAGAGGGAGACCTCTTAGATCTTTTAACAGGCAGCGACAAATCCTTGCGGCGCCCACGAGGTTGCTTCTCCTTAGCAGCGAGAAGGGAAGCTAACTGCCGCTGCATATCAAGGATAAGACGCTTCGAAGGAGAGGAAGCCCTCTCAGGAGAAGGGCTGCTCTTATGAGAAGAAGAGGGGGAAGGAGACGTCCTCCTCCTTCTACCAAGAGCGACAGGGGCTCTCTTCTTGGTGCGGCTGGGACGTTCAGCAACGTCCTCCTCCGAAGAAATCCTGGTCCTCTTCTGCGGCGGCAAATCTCGCAGCCAGTCGGGAGAAGAGTCCAAGGCACGAGAAAGAGGAGAAGAAGCGTCCTCTTCAACGCGGCTCCTCTTGAAAGGACGAGAGTCCAACCGAGAACGTGACCCCTTAAGTGGAGAGGACGCCTCGGAGGACGAAAAACAATCCTTAAGGATCCGTGCGCGAGCACGATCCTTGGCAGCCTGGGAGACGTCAACAAGGCCTGCCGAAGGGACGCCAGATCGGTGGGGGGTCCCCGTAACCCTCTTGCGGCTTTCGACATGCCCATTCCCTAAGTCCTGGGAGTTCGGCAGAGGTCTAGACCTAGAGGCATTATAGGGCCGATCTGACGCCCCCTCCACAACACTGGGGGGATCACTACACTTCACTGCACTTTCGATCGCCAACACCTTAGACTCCAAGGTACGAATGGAGTTCAAAATCTGCGCAAGGGCATTACCTTCCGCAGACGCAATCACAGGGTTAGAAGGCGACTCTACAGGGAAAGGAGAAGCATTAGTAGGGTTAACAGGAGATAAATTAATACCCTGACTCCCACCTACCGACACACTCCTGGAGGAAGACCTCCTTACACGATCACGCTCTAGCTTGCGAACGTAAGAATCGTACGCCTTCCAATCAGAATCAGGCAACGATTCACACTCCTTGCAGCGATCATCCAACATACAGACATGCCCTCTACATCTCATGCATACTGTGTGAGGGTCTACCGAAGCTTTCGGTAGCCTCACCTTACACTCCTGAACAACACACACCCTGAAACTAGCAGAACTAGATCCAGACATCTCGTTCAAGGAAAAGCCAAAACCAAAATCAAAACAGTCCAAAGAAGCGTATGCCTATCCACAAAGCCAAAGTCAAAATACCAAAAGACAATCAGAATACTTAGTGGAAAAAGTTTACGAAATCCAACAGCGGAGGTATTGACAACAGGTGTTGACAATACCGGCGACAGAGAAAATCTGAATAGAAAATGGGAATGGTTCCTGATACCCGCCTCCCAGCGGCGGGAATGGGTACTAACCACCTGGCCCATCTGCGTGTGCCGTAAGTTTTTGAATTTCTGTCGGTCCCTTTCGGAGAATACAGCTATATATATATCTGTCAGGTAAGTGTCATGAACAAAATATATATATATATATATATATATATATATATATATATATATATATATATATATATATATATATATATATATATATATATATATATATATATATATATATATATATATATATATATATATATATATATATATATATATATATATATATATATATATATATATATATATATATATATATAATATATATATATATATATATATATATATATATATATATATATATATATATATATATATATATATATATATATATATATATATATATATATATATATATATATATATATATAATATATATATATATACATATATATATACATATATATATACATATATATATACATATATTTTTACGTTTTTCCGTGGTTTTAGTTTGAAATATGCTCTGTGAGACAGGTAGCAACAATTTAAGGTGATTTTGCCTTGTGATTCTGACTTCGTGGGTACGGGAAAACGTAAAAAAAAGAGGAAAACAAAGGAGAATTTCATATGAGCATAGGGCTCTGGTTACTGAGGGAAATATTACGTAAAACACGTGGGCACATTTAAAGTAGTGTATTTACATAAATGACATTAGTACGGGAAAGAGGAACTCAAGTAGATTGAATGAAACTGGGGAATCCCAGCCACAGTCGAGAAGCTTCCACGATAGGATCCCTCTGAAATGAGAGATATGCACATTATACGCCAGTAATGAAAATAGACAAAAGAATAATGAATTCGAAGCTGCACTGAGGGTGCCAAAGGAGTAATAAGAATTAATACTGCCGATGCAAGAGGCGCACGGACATTAGACAAGGGAGATTTCTGGCTTTCTCTTTAAGAAAATATTACGAGACAAAAGCGTGACTGAAATGGGGCTCTTCCAGGGCACTTTACCTTAGCAGATTTTCCGAGGGCGTGTAGAAGGCGGTCCGTGGATGACTTGCGATTTCCGAGGACGAGATCTTCCACGTGGTGAGATGCAAGGGCTTCCGTAAAGCGGCAAGGCGATGGGGACTCCTCGAAACTCCAAGCAATGGCGTGTGGGCTCGAGGAATACGGTCGAGGGGCACGAGGAGAAGTATACTTTGGAAAGGGCCACGTGGTTAGGATGCAAGGGCATCGATGGGGCCAGGTGTTGAGGACGTCTTCACAAGTTCACTCCATATCTTCCAGCCCGCGTGTGCGTGTAGATGGTTCTCGGCTTTTGCCTTTTATCCCCTCCTATGGGGCAGGGGTGCGCCCAACACAGATGCTTTGACTCATTGCACCTGCTGCCCGCAGGGGAGGTTTTGGCCTGTAGGAGAAACGCCCAAGCCAGATTACTTTTGCCTCGAAGGAAAGATCTTTATCAAAAATGGGAGCGCCTTTAATCTTTTAAACCCCTGTTTTTAAGTCGATAGACAGATGGTCTATCGATCGGCCGGCTGGCAGTAAATGAACAACCAACAACAACAAAGGAGGGGGGGGAGGTAATTTGCTAGCGAATTCTTGCTAATCATAATACCTCCCCATACAAGATGATGTACATACCTCCTTCGGGTGTGTACATCGATATTCAAGAATGAGCGGCAAATGCTTTACGTTACTCTACATTCTGCCTTGCAATGAACTTTACTCCTAAGGGTTTTATGAAGCTGAGACATTACTTTTAATAACACATTGGGACAATTTTCGTTAACAGGACGCAAAGTGATTTAAACACTTGCAAAAGAATAATTACTTTAGATTTGGTTACCCACTGTAACTTTATAAAGTGACTCGAACAATTGTGAATTAATTAAGATTATAGGACCACGTATATGAGGCTATGGCCAACAAATGAAAAGAAATGGTTATTGTTCAAGAATTAAAATACACGGTTACTTAATTTTAGATAAAATGCATGCGGTTAGTACAATCTGCCTTGAAGAGGCTGTGTAAATGAAAAACAGCGTTTATTTTTGTAAATGACATCCCCTTTTACGCGATACTGTAATGACTATACATATTCGCATTGATAATTTATCTTCGTTTTAACGTACTTGGCTCAGCTATCGTTCAACGCGAGCTGAGGGATGACCCACACACCGGGAATTTGACAGTCGTGTGCGGGCGAGAGTATTCGCGAGGTTTTAATTCGCTAACCTTAAACTACGCTAATTTTATGTCGCCATTTTTACGTTTTTCCGTGGTTTTAGTTTGAAATATGCTCTGTGAGACAGGTAGCAACAATTTAAGGTGATTTTGCCTTGTGATTCTGACTTCGTGGGTACGGGAAAACGTAAAAAAAAGAGGAAAACAAAGGAGAATTTCATATGAGCATAGGGCTCTGGTTACTGAGGGAAATATTACGTAAAACACGTGGGCACATTTAAAGTAGTGTATTTACATAAATGACATTAGTACGGGAAAGAGGAACTCAAGTAGATTGAATGAAACTGGGGAATCCCAGCCACAGTCGAGAAGCTTCCACGATAGGATCCCTCTGAAATGAGAGATATGCACATTATACGCCAGTAATGAAAATAGACAAAAGAATAATGAATTCGAAGCTGCACTGAGGGTGCCAAAGGAGTAATAAGAATTAATACTGCCGATGCAAGAGGCGCACGGACATTAGACAAGGGAGATTTCTGGCTTTCTCTTTAAGAAAATATTACGAGACAAAAGCGTGACTGAAATGGGGCTCTTCCAGGGCACTTTACCTTAGCAGATTTTCCGAGGGCGTGTAGAAGGCGGTCCGTGGATGACTTGCGATTTCCGAGGACGAGATCTTCCACGTGGTGAGATGCAAGGGCTTCCGTAAAGCGGCAAGGCGATGGGGACTCCTCGAAACTCCAAGCAATGGCGTGTGGGCTCGAGGAATACGGTCGAGGGGCACGAGGAGAAGTATACTTTGGAAAGGGCCACGTGGTTAGGATGCAAGGGCATCGATGGGGCCAGGTGTTGAGGACGTCTTCACAAGTTCACTCCATATCTTCCAGCCCGCGTGTGCGTGTAGATGGTTCTCGGCTTTTGCCTTTTATCCCCTCCTATGGGGCAGGGGTGCGCCCAACACAGATGCTTTGACTCATTGCACCTGCTGCCCGCAGGGGAGGTTTTGGCCTGTAGGAGAAACGCCCAAGCCAGATTACTTTTGCCTCGAAGGAAAGATCTTTATCAAAAATGGGAGCGCCTTTAATCTTTTAAACCCCTGTTTTTAAGTCAATAGACAGATGGTCTATCGATCGGCCGGCTGGCAGTAAATGAACAACCAACAACAACAAAGGAGGGGGGGGAGGTAATTTGCTAGCGAATTCTTGCTAATCATAATAATATATATATATATATATATATATATATATATATATATATATATATATATATATATATATATATATATATATATATATATATATATATATATATAAAACAACAGGTCATGAAATATATTCTTTTCAACACTTTCTCTCTAATTCTTAGCAATGATAGTTGGGACTATTTCCAAATTTCTAATGTTTCAAGGTGGTATATGGCTTGAAATAAAAAAAAAAAACTCAAGACTTTGACATAAAACCTTTCAATGGTGGCCCCAAGCTAACCAAAGCACTTTAAAACATTTGCACAAAAAAGACCTTCATTTGGCCAGGTCATACTATTCACACTTGAGTAGCCAATGATCAGCGTTTTTTTCAGCTCGGCCTGGCCACTACCTTTGTAGTCTAGCCGAATTCCTCTTTGTTCTGCAATCAACTGCGTGACATATAGTACAAGAGAATCAAATAAAAACTCTGCTAATGCAAATGCTAACAAAACTTGATTATCACACACATCATGTCCATTATATTATTATTACTATTCAACAGATGAACCCTTTTCATATGGAACAAGTCCACAGGAGCCACTGACTAGAAAGAAATTCACATTTCCTAAGAATATGGTGTTCATCTGAAGGAAGCACAGTAAGAGAAGGTAATAGGAAATATCGAAAGAAGAGATCAGTTATTAGAAAAGACAAAATAATTGAACAAATCGATAAATAGATCAAAATGTAAGCAAAATACAGAATTGTTTTAGGGCAGTAATGCATTGCATTTTTTTACTTGGACTTTTGAGGTTCCAATTAACCTGAATATTTAATGTTTAATGGTATTACATTAAGTCATGATCATAAGTGTTTACCTGGCTACTGATAGGGTATCAAAACTCAGGAAAACAAGCCTGGGACAATATCCTGATTACCCTATAGCTTCATGAAATCCTTAGTGAAATCTAATTTCTCTCCTGAGTGAACTGTTTTTTACATCATGAAAGACACTCACTCATTACATATCAGTCCTCCTTTTACAATGGTTAAGAGGCCGGGGTCATGTCAATCAAGAAAAGATGGAGTACTACTCTGCTACTGTGGTAGTGTTAAGGGACCATCTGTCCATCTTTTTTTCCTGGATAACTGAAGCTTCAAAGCCCATTTGGTGAGTAATCTAACACAGGTGGTACTTTACACTACAAAATACCAAAGCTAACACCACACATGATGATGTACTATTTACATACTGTATTTTATTAACCCTTACACAACTAATAATTACCCTGAACATTCTTACATATTTGAACTTTTTTACCAGAGAAATAAGTGCTGTTTCAAAAAGTTAAAAATAAACAGTTTGAAACTACCACTAACAGGCAAAGAATCATTGTCTTCAGAAGCATAACTACTTACTATTAGCAACTGCTAAGTGTAAGGCCAGCAATCTAGAAGGCAAGAGGACAGCAACAGATTACAACCTCCTAAGGTGTAATCTACAGGAATACTTGAATACTATAAGGCAAATGAATGATGGGTACCTGTGGTTCCAGGATCCTTAATTCCCATGATACTACATAAATTTGTTAGTTAGACAAAAGGCTGCATGTACAATTAAGACTGAAGGGTTGTGAAAAGGCTAACCAATTTGTCTAGCTGTATGTACATTCTTACACTCTTTCAATAGCTATCCAGTAACACCTGACAACAGAATAACTATTCCATTATGTAGCGTTATCCACATTCTTTCAACAACTCCAGCAATACCTGACAACAGAGTAACCATTCCATCATTATATAACCCAAGTATGGGATGTAGTTAAAATGCTAAAATCATTATGACTTACCATGTCATCCATCTCTTCATCCTTTGAATATCGGGCATAATCCTTGCGTAAGGTTCGCATCAAAATCATGGACACAAGGCCAACAAGGAAGATCACCATCATAAAGGAATTGAAGATACTAAACCAATGAATCTGAAAAAGATATGCAAAAGTTCAACTTCATTTTGTCGACAAACAAGCAATGTTTACGTCAATAAATCTGACTGCTATATGATACTCCTTGGCTTGCAACAATCACAACAAATTTAAATGAATACCCTGATTGACTTGCAACAGTCATCACAAATTTACATCAATACCCTGATGTACTTTCTTAATAATAGAAAATGCACTGAAATTTGTGACAATGTATTGAATCTCCACTATATAAAGTACAATAATTTCATTAAGTTATAACTATTTTTCAAGTTACCAGAACTTATCACTTATATTTCAATTAATTTAAATAACTACTTTGAACACAATAAATTTATGCAAATAATAACAATTGGTAGCAGAAGGCAGTCCAGCGCGTGTACTCTACAGACCAACTCCTTACCACCAGCCAATCATAGAAATCTTTCAGGATCTGTGGAAACAGCTACTGCCTCAGTCAAGAATTCACCATTATAGACATCACTCAATCAGTCTTCAGCAAATCAGATGAGAAAGTTCAGATTTCCACACAAATGCTTGAGGGTGGCCATTCAGCATACTTCCACAGTTTGGATGCAAGCTTGATTGTCAATGAACCAGGTCATAAATTCTGGTCCCTCAGTCTGCTACAACAACAGAGCTACAAAAATCACTGTACTAGCCTTTAAACATTGAACTGACTACAACATTAACTCCAAATCTGAGAACACTATACCTGACCAGGAGACTCTTAATGCCAAAAATGCATGGCTACCCCCAGACAATCCACCTAAGTCATACAACGTTACTATCCATTTCAGGGACCACGAGTCATCGTTTTTCTCAAATACCTTTCAAACTAATTATTTGATTGAAATGGTACTTTAACACAAGGTACAAGACACCTCCCGCTAATTTTTGGTAATACAGTGCATCGTCAAATGATGTTAGTTAAGGCATTTACTCTTGACTTTTAAAGGCAAAGTCACACAAGTCAGCAAGACCAATCTACACAATCGAACATCCGCTATCTCCCACAGACAGGAAAGGGGGGGGGGGGAGATGGGGGGCCAGGAAGGTGGGTTGATGGAGGGATGTGGAGGGGAAGGGAGAGGGAGGGATGGGATGGGATAAAGGACGTTCGAATGCATAGTTTGGCAACACCATGTAAGTTAAGGGTAAATACCTTAATTTAAGCCGTTTGACTATGCACTATATTATAAAAAATTAGTGGAAGGTGTCTTGTATACTGTGTCAGAGTAACATTTTGATCAAATAATTAGTTTGAAAGATATTTGAGAAAAACGATGACTCGCAGTCTCTAAAACAGATATTAGATGTATCTGAGCTTTAGCTGCCTAACTACTGGACTGAGTTATGGGTTTCCTGGTAAGTCAACAATTGGCTGGCATGGAATGTTCCAGCTTGCTGAAGGAGTCAACCAGCTAACCCTATTCTCTGGCTGGCCAATGAAGAATTAGAAGAATTTATTTCTGGTGATAGAAATTCATTTCTCTCTATATTCTGGTTCGGATTCCACAATAAGCTGTAGGTCCCGTTGCTAGGTAACCAATTGGTTCTTAGCCACGTAAAATAAGTCTAATCCTTTGGGCCAGCCCTAACAGAGCTGTTCCATCAGCTCAGTGGTCTGCTTAAACTAAGGTATACTTAACTTTAACTGACTACCTGCAATATACCTGGCAATCGGCATTCTATCATGTCCCTTGGCTATCTCTTAAACTCAGATGGACAGAAAAATTCAGACAACTGACCTGGAATGGCTGAAGTGACCTAAATTCCAACAGACTGATGTAGGACTTATTCTTCATCTCAGACTGCAATGGTGTAGGACTTATTCTTCATCTCAGACTGCAAACTTAACTCCATATGATCTAACTACTAGATGCCTATATATCAACAAACCAATAACAGCTCACAACAGGGGATAGGAAGAGGGGGACAGCAAAGGTAATATTCACAAAGAAAGCTGTCAACTGAGGCTTAGGATCTTTAAAAATAAGGTTACCAGAAGGCCTGACAGCACTGGAGAAGATAGATCATTATTTGGCTATATATACAGCAGTAACCATCAAAATTGTCATGCAGAACCAGCTCCTACAGAAAGTGAAACAGTCGAGAAGGTAGCAGTTTTGAAAACAAAAGCTACCTGCACAAGAGGCAAAATTTGACAGAAAACAATCACATTGAGCCAAGGGTTAACAGGGTATTAGCAACTTAACCAAATGCTTTGCTTAATTTATAAAGAATGGATAGGTAAATATTTTCAGTTAATATTCCTTTACAGTCTGAATATATTTTGAAACTCTGATCTATCTAGTGAAATCCACCAAGGGCAAACATACAATATTTCTACTTACTCTGTGTTGGAAGAAATTGGGATCCAAATATTTATCAAATCGGTCTTCAAATTTGATGGCAGACTTTTTCCAGTTAACTTCGTAAGTAAATTTTAGTTTCGCCCCCAACTCAAGCTTCTGTTTAACTTCCGAAGTAAGGTTGACATCTACAATCTGATTACCATTGTAGCCTAAATCAAACTTCCTGTGGGTCCATATGTAATAGGCATCGTTTGCTTCATCGATCTCTCCAACAATTCCTGTGAATTCCAAAGAAAAAATACGATAAAATATTTCTAATAATGTTACTATCATAAAAAACCAGAAAAAATATTCAAATAGAAATACTGCGCAATGTACCAAAAATCTTGACTGTGAATAATTATCCTAGTGAAATGGAATGGTGTGATAATTCTCAAGCAATGCCATGCATACATACAGCAGAGGGTAGCTGGCAATTTTACTTTTTGGCTTCGCATTCTCAACAGTTTCCAGTATTCATCAATTATTGCTAATCTTTACATTTTTACCATTTTTCACTGCCAATTCACCATCTTTTACCTCTTCAACTCTCCACTAGCATATCAACTGCAAAGCACGATCAAACTACTTCCAGGTATGCTTATCTAATAAACATATTTTTTGCTTAGTGTGTCTTATGGTTAGTTTTTTTTTATACAGATTGTCAATCAATGGTACCCTTCATTTACATCTGCCTCCATGGCAGTATTTTTTTATTCACATTCTTTGTCTAATGCACCCTAATGTTAATTTTTCTTTAGGCACTGTCAACCAATGTTATCTTTCCTTAACATTTCCTTTGTATGACAGTACGTTTGTCTGCATTCTTTGTTTAGCGTCCTATAGTCACCCAGCCACAACTTTTCTGCTTTACTTTAATTATCTTTTATAAAGAACAATTTATGTTACAATCTGTTCTGTTCAGCCTTGTATTTATTATTGTTACCAATAGCTAGTCTTGACTTAAGGCCAAGAATATTTAATGTGGAAATTATTTTGTATTGAAAGCAGTATCTATCAGAAAATATCAAGATAAAACAAAATGCTCACAGTTTAAAGCTAAGTGGCTAGGCTTTATTGGCAATAAAATAGTACATTAATTAAATAAAGGAAGCACTGACAATAAAAAAAAAATGTCTAGCAAAAAATTCTAGGGTTGCAAATAATAAAAAATGAGGATATGAAAAACTTAGCAAGACAGTAATTCAGAAAACCTGACAATGGCCAACACTTCATCAGCCAGGTACTGTATAAAGTACTTCACAGACCTTCCAAACTTAGCTTCGCAGTTAGGGTTTATGTGCAGAATGGTCTATCCCTCTGTATGAATATTGGTACATAAAAAATTAGAATCACGATTAACCTAATAGCAACTTTTCCCTTTCTAAAATTTTTAGGTGATATAAAACCTGCAGATTTTCCTTACAATACTGTAGTTCATATGAATGTAGCAAAAACTCACCCCATATAGGCAAATCATCAATATACATTTGATACCAGTAATGATTCTTCACGGCATACACGAACGTTCTTAGACGAAGCTCATCTAGTTCTACTTCACAGTAAGTGGTTTTTGAAACATCACCTGAAAAAAATAAAATTACACTAAGTGTGGGACCAAATTTACATGGCAAATAGCATTTTTAGTGTCAACTTCTTCCCTAAATTTTACCTAACCTACCAAACTACAGGCTTGATAGATAAAGCAAATATGTTTACCATAATAGTTGAACTCAACTCATTCAAGCTGCATTCAACTACAATGTTTACAGCTTCTTTTGGTAATAATCTATGAATGTTACATTTATTTCTGTATAAAAACCCACAACTGTTTTGAATAAGTAGATTAACCCTTTCTGAGCGGGCATCGTCAAATGACGACTACTTGTAGCTTAGGGTAAATTCTGGATATCGTCCTCTGACGAGCAACATTTCAAGCTATACAGTTTGAACAAATTTGTGGGAAAAGTGTTCAGATTACTTCCATGGGCAATATATTAATGACCCATGGCAACTGTAATAGCTAATCAGTACAGGAGAGAGAGATCAGTTTGTCTTGAGATGTCGAAGGGGAATGCTGTTCACTATTCCCATTCAAGGATGTGTCATAAATAGTTTACAATAAATATACTAAAAATTTGTTACTGATTTTAGTTCTTATCCTTTATGATACTGTGTCAGCTGCAATTATAATTTTGCAAAATAAAATTTAAAAAATTATTAGAAAAAACATTTATAACTTGGTAAAATCAGCTTATTTTTAAGACTCTCTTGGTAAAGAGGCCCAGCACAGGGTTGGAAATAGTTACTTTCAACTACCAATGGAGGGTAGAGAATTTTTGTTTAATTTTTTTTTCCTTATGTCATGTGCACATGCATATCTTCCTCTTTCCATTGATCTGCTTTTTTTTAATTGGCCATCCTTAAATTTAGCCTGGTCTTGGGTGTGCTTAATATATATTTTAGGCCAGACTGTCAGGGTTAACCAACAGATCATTATGTTCCTCAAGGCACTTATTTCTTACATAAAATGAGTATTAATCATCAAGAGGGTCCTTAACTTATCATTTTATATATAGCAGGGGGCAAAAAGCTTTCCAGGTAGGCAACTTTTTTATGCATATATTTTCTTCAGCGAAAATTCACTTACAGGTCAACTGTTGAGACCAACAACCGGACAAAATAAAACTATTAACCCTCAAACGCCGACTGGACGTATCGTAAGTCGACTAAAATTGTCTGTCGGGTGACGAGCGGACATACCGTACGTCGACTACAAAATTTCAACCTTCGGTCAACTTGGACTTGACCGAAATGGCCAAAAAAACGCAATTGTAAGCTAAAACTCTTACATTCTAGTAATATTCAAGCATATACCTTAATTTTGCAAAAAATTGGAAGTCTCTAGCACAATATTTCGATTTATGGTGAATTTTTGAAAAAAAATTTTCCTTGCGTCCGCGCGGTAACTCAGCCGAAAATTTCAGAAATTCTTTCGTCATTTTGTCGTAATTTTTGCACCATTTTATATTAACCGTTACATAAAGTTTTATATATGAAAATGTGCGCAATTTTATGTAAAATACAACAAAAAAAACCCATGGTTGTAGCTTATATCAGTTTCGAAATATTTTCATATAAATCACGATGTGCCAAATTTTCAACCTTTGGTCAACTTTGACTCGACCAAAATGGTCAAAAAACGCAATTGTAAGCTAAAACTCTTACATTCTTGTAATATTCAATCATTTACCTTCATTTTGCAACAAATTGGAAGTCTCTAGCACAATATTTCGATTTATTGTAAATTTTCGAAAAAACTTTTTCCTTACGTCCGCGCGTGGTAACTCGGCTGAACATCTCAGGAATTCTTTCGTCACTTTGTCTTAATGTTTGCACCGTTTTATATTAGCCGTTACATAAAGTTTTATATATGAAAATGTGCGCAATTTCATGTAGAATACAAAAAAAAATAACTCATGGTTGTAGCTTCTATCAGTTTGGAAATATTTTTATATAAATCATGATGTGCCAAAATTTCAACCTTCGGTCAACTTTGACTCGACCGAAATGGTCGAAAAACGCACTTGTAAGCTAAAACTCTTACATTCGAGTAATATTCAATCATTTACCTTCATTTTGCAACAAATTGGAAGTCTCTAGCACATATTTCAATTTATGGTGAATTTTTGAAAAAAACTTTTTCCTTACGTCCGCGCGGTGACTTGGCCGAACATCTCAGAAATTCTTTCGTCACTTTGTCGTAATATTTGCACCATTTTATATTAGTCGTTACATAAATTTTTATATATGAAAATGTGTGCAATTTCATGTAGAATACAACAAAAAAATAACTCATGGTTGTAGCTCTTATCAGTTTTGAAATATTTTGATATAAATCACGATAAATAGAAAAAACTCAACCTTCGGTCAACTTTAACTCGACCGAAATGGTAAAAAACTGCAATTGTAAGCTAAAAACACTTACAGTCTAGTAATATTCAATCAATTACCTTCATTTTGCAACAAACAGGAAGTCTCTAGCACAATATTTCGATTTATGGTGAATTTTTGAAAAAAACTTTTTTTTACATCAGCGCTTACGAATTCATGCATCATTTTGTGATAATATTTTCTCTGTGTTGCTTTGATCATTTTACAATTTGTTATATACCAAAATCATCGCAATTTAGTGTACAATACAAAGAAAAAAAAATAACTCATTAGCTTTAACCGTTTTGCTCACAACATGATTTGTATACAATTATATATGAAATTTTTTTTTTGCGTTGTCATATATTTCAATAATTATATATGATTATGATATTTTTTTCATTTCTGATGGTTGCATACTAAACTTCAACCAATGTCAAAAAAAGGAGCCAAAAATTAACTCTTAATCTTAAAAATTAAGCGTGCTCTGATTTTTTGAAAAAAACTTCTTTTCTGCTTCGGCGCTAACTCCCGAATGCCGCCGGCATACGGCAGACACTTTCGTAAATAGAGGCTCGGCGTTTAAGGGTTAAGTTGTTTGAAAAGGCTCGGCGTTTAAGGGTTAAGTTGTTTGAAAAGAGTACTAACTGATTCTAGCCTTATTATCTTTTCCTTATAATGACAAAATTTGAAGTAATTTGTGTTTTTCATAACATACAAACTTGAGATCTTTACATAGGAATTACCTTCAGCGCAAGCTGGAGCAGGCTATTCTACAAAACAAGGTTGTTTGGTAGTTGCACTACTGGTGGGAGAGGCGAGGGGTACCCTTACCACCTTCCTTTGCTGATTTGCGCAACCACTTGCCTTATAGCTCAGGTAACAGAGCGAAGGGTGGCTAGAGATGGGCAGTTTATGTAAAGACCTCAGGTTTGTATGTTAGGAAAAATACAAATTACTTCCAAAATTGGTCATTTGTTCCTACACAAATACAAACCATCAGTCTTTACATAGGAAGACTTACTGTCTGGTGGGAGGATATGGATAGACTTCCTATCAACTGGAGGTTTGCCTCACCTAGGACTTTTTCCTGGTCGTGCAATGTAGAACAGAAGCAGCAGTCCCATGCCTCTGATCAGGGGAACAAAAGTGTGCTCGATTGTCAGACTTCTGGGCTTTTCAAAGTAATGGGTGTGAAAGCAACATGACTCCGAAAAAGGTTTGGAAGTTAATTAACGGGTTAGTTTTATTGCCTATCCCTCTCTACCCTCGCTAGAGAGAGGGCAGGCCTTGCTTCTATTAGATCATAACAATGAACAAATAGAAAGGCTGATCAGTCACCTGCATCTCTGTCCGTCCAGCATATGCTGGCTTGAAAACCTATCCTCTGCCCGCTGTAAGAGGAAAGGTATGAGAAAGGAAATGGAGGGAGGCCAGTAAAACACACACACACACACACACTTTCACTTCTACTACCATACATCTCAGACCAGATGCTACTTGTCCCGCTAAGGGAACTGGATGAGCTACACAACTTGAGCAGCCACCTCAGGACCCAAAGAAAAGGTGTCCAAGGACCTATGGGCATTGCCCCTCAGGTAAAAGGAGATGAATGTTGTCTGACGCGACCACACACCTGCTCTCAGCACCTGATATACAGATTGGTTCTTCCTAAATGCTTCTCTAGGCGAAGGAAGACTAGTTAAGTCCATTACCTGCTGAACAGTAGCTCTGACCGGAGAGAAACCCCTTCCACGACACCAACCACAGAAGATGGACCATTTCCCTTGATAAGACATCCGCAAAGATGTCCAAAGATATCCGGACATCTCCGATGCTGTTTGGTAAGAAAAGCGTCTCGCTTGTAGGAGAAGCTGGGCAATCTCCAACCGTGAAGGGATAGGGACTCTACGGACTAGTGGAACCTCTCTAAGTGGGGTTGGCAGAGGAGGTTGTGCTACAGGGGGGTTTCTCTCAGTGCTTCGGATAGCAGAGCCAGCAGGTCTGGGTACTACTCGGCGTGTAGCCATTTGGGAGCCACCAGGATCATTCTGAGATTTGTGATGCTCATTACCCTGTTGATCACTTGATGACTAAGACAGAACAGAGGAAAAGCGTACATGTCGAGATTGTCCTATGGGTGATGAAAGGCGTCCTCCACTGCAGCCCAAGGATCTGGGATGACTGAGCAAAACACGGGCACCTTCCTGTTGTGCCGTGTTGCAAAGAGGTCTATCACTGGTCGTCCCCAAAGATTGAACAATCTTTTCATGCCATCTGGGTGTAGGGACCATTCTGTCCCTACCACTTGACCCTGACGGCTGAGTTTGTCTGCCACTACATTCTTTTTGCCTGGGATGTATCTGGCTGACAACTCCACTGAGTGTACTATTGCCCACACGTGTACTTGCACCATCAACTGATGAAGCTGAAAAGACACTACTGTATTCCCCCCTGCTTGTTGATGTATGCCACTACCGTAGTATTGTTGCTCATGAGTACCATGGAGTGCCCCATTACTCAATCCTGGAACTGCTGGAGAGCTAAAAAGGCTGCCATGAGCTCCAGGATGTTGATGTGCAAGTGCTTGTCATTCTGATTCCACATACCTGATTAGTAACTCCTCCAGGTGTGCGCCCCATCCCTCCCTCGAGTCGTCCGAAAACAGGAGCAACTCATGAGGGGGAGTGTGAAGTTGGTATCCCATTACGAGGTTCCTGTCATCTAGCCTCCAGGCTAGGTCCTGTCTCACTTCTCTCGAGAGAGAAATGGGAAAGAATGACGGATCCCTTGCTTGAGACCAGAACTTCTTCATTTCCTACTGGAGCGAGCGAAGGTGAAGTCGCCCTTGAGGGACCTGCTTCTCCAAAGACAACATGTGACCAAGAGCGGCTTACCACATTCGAGCTGGTTGTTCCTGTCAGGACACGAATAATTGCGCTGCCTCCTTGAACTTCACTGCTGATGCGGAAGTCTGAGGGAAAGACTCTCACTGCTGCCGTATCTATCAGCATGCCAAGGTACTTTATCCTCTGTTTGGTTAAGAGGTCTGACTTTTTGAGATTTATCATAATACCTAGGCTGCGACGAAAATCGAGGCGGCGATCTGTCCTGAAGCAACTTCGAACGAGAGTTTGCCAGCACTAGGGGCCAAGTCGAAATAAGGGTGAACACTCATGAACACCTAGGGAGTGGTTGACAGCCTGAAGCAAAGTGCCCTGAATTGATACAATGTCCCGCTGAGGAAAAAGTGGAGGTCTTGGGGGATGACTGATGGATGGGTATCTGGAAATACACATCTTGCAGATTCACCGTAAGGAGGAAGTCAGACTCCCTGATGGCTGCCAGCACTGACTGAGTCGTTTCCATTTTGAATCGAGTCTGGCAAACAAACTGGTTCAAGGCTGATAGGTCTATGACCAGTCTCCATCCCCCTGATGCTCTCTCCACAAGAAAGACCCTACTGTGAAATCCTGAAGACTGGTCTGTCACGACTTCCACAGCGCTGCCTTCACCTCATTCTGCAGAACAAGGGTCTTTGGATTGGAGAGTCGAGAACATATGTTTGTAGACAGACTGGAAGATTGGTGAGGGGTGGGGTTAACTCAAAGGGAAGCAAACAGCCCACTTGAAGGACATTCACTACCGGGGACTCAGCTCCGTGTCACTGCCATGTTGCCCAATGGCTCGACAGGCAACCCCCCATCAGTGGCAGTATTTGGAGGGGAACACTGCCCCTAGCATCCTCCTCCCTTCTTCCCCCTACCTCCTCTCCCTGGATGGACAGAGGACCGAAAGGGATACTGTTTTGCACCCTTCCTCAAGGGGGCTGAAGCAGGTTGGATAATCTTGCAAGGGGCCTTAGGATTTTGTGCTTTCCTAGGACCTGCAGAGGAAGGGCGAGCCTGATTTGAGGGTTGGGCTGCAGCGGCGCGCAAAGGCCCTGAGGCCTTTGGTACCGTGTGGTGGACGAGGCAGTCATTGCCATCTGTCCTTCAACGATCCACCACAACGTCCACTTGCTCCCTGTCAAAGAGAGAAGTGGAACCCTGCAACGGTCCGTTCCTCAAGGTTAAAACCGATTCAGGACTTACAAACTTCAGAACTCAGCAGAAAGCTGCATCTCTCCTCTTAAGTATCAAGTCTGCCCATAGGTTAGCTGTCTGGTGGGCTAGGTAAATAATTGTTCTTATCTCTGGACAGGAACAGCCTGTTAAGGTTAGCCATTTCCTCGTTGGGGAGTGACGAAGAGGAAGTGATAACCTTGGCTACTGTTGTAGACCAATGGTCGATCCAAGAGACTGCTTGAAACGCTGCCATGGCAGTCGTTTTTAAGGTCGCTGACTCCTGATGTGAGAGGGAGAGGTTTTCCGCATGGAGCTGCTCTAGCGACAGACTTGGACCAAGACGAACTAAGTCCAGGTCAACCTGTGCAGCCGGGATTGGCCTCTCCGAGGGTTTGTAAAATTTCTTCTGACGGGGTAGTGGTGGAGGAAGCAGCTTGAACAATTGGCTGGCTCAAAGTAAGTTCTCTCTCCCAGATACAAGAGAATTCACCTGACCAAGGACTGATTCTGCAAGCTTCGACCATGGCAGCTCTATCAATGGTCTCGTCCGCGAGATTGTTGCACTGACGAATCAGTTTAACAATCTCTATGTAGGAGCTCTGCAGCTCTAGGGTATCCGCAGCCTTGGGGAGAGGACCTTCCAAGTTGTCGTCCTCCCGAGTTGCTATCTCTCGGCAGGTGAGAGACCCTCATCGGAACCCCCATGTGTCCTCTCTGACACCTGAGCATGTGTCCGTTCCGGTCCTAAGGAGGTTGAAGGAACAGGTGAGAGGGGGTTAGCATGCTTCGTTGACCTGCCAGAGGCCGAAGCCTAAGCAGGAGAGGAAGGTTGTGAACAACAGATGTATGGGTCTGGAAGAACTCCCATCACACGAAGGTGAACAAGAGTTGTCCCTGGGAGAACCCACATGCCCTCGCAAACACGCAAAAGCTATTAAGAGGAGAGTAGATTCATTTTAGCGAACGCAAGTGGGATCTACCCCTGGGAGAACAATTGCGCCGTGTTGGGCAAGAGCATGGTCTGTCCTAATAACATGCAGGACTCTTCTTTGAGGCAGGGGAGGGTCTATTGCTCTGTCCGGCGTGCGAACCCTACGGTCCGCATCACTGACTCAGAACCCGATTCTCCGAACATCCAAGGCGCGGCTCATGGGAGCAGTGTCCTGGGTTGGGGACTCGGGTGGGGGCAGCGTCTGCACATTCCACACCCACATTCTCTCTATAGGCCATGTCTCAATCCTGGGACTTTGGAAGCTTACTGAAGCAGCACAGGTCCGTTGGAGCCCAGGGGGTAAGAACCTTCGGGGGCACGAGTCAAGGAGAACCATGTGTGCAGATCAACCAGGGAATGGGAGTGTGCTGCAGACAATGTTGCTACCATGATGGGGATGAGCCTTCAGGTCAGAGCCTTGGAGCTCTGTATGGAAGAAGGTTCTGTACTATGCATGAGAGATGTCTGGTATCGGTGCCCTGGGTGTCAGCCGTGTCGTGGTTGACCCCAGGGTGAAATGCTTCTGCACCTCAGATATCCATGGACACCAGAGGTGCAGGTTCCATCCTGGGACAGGGGAAAGGCACATGCTGTGCCTCGGGTGTCTAGGGACCAAGACAGGGAACACCCGTCCTGGGTCAGGGGAGAGTTCTATTCCCTGCCTTGGATGTCCATGGACACCCGAGACACTGGTCCCCCATCTTGGGACAGGGGAGAGTTGTAGAGATCTTCATGCTTCTTCTGTGGAAGACATGCCGTGAGAAGGCCCAAGGCCCTTTCCACAGTCTAGAGCCGCCACCCTTCTCTTCGAGTCTGTCCGCCTAATGGGACCCTCAGAGGGAGAAGGGGTCTTCTCATGGTCTAGCGCCGCCACCACCAGACCACTGAGCTGATTAACAGCTCTTCTAGGGCTGGCCCGAAGGATTATGTGGCTAAGAACCAACTGGTTACCTAGCAACGAGACCTACAGCTTATTGTGGAATCCGAACCACATTATGACGAGAAATGAATCTCTATTACCAGAAATAAATATGACATTTTTATGATAAAATGATGTTTCATTATACTTACCAAAACACTGTAACAGCTTTTATCTCCTAAAATTCGACACGTCCGAGATATAGAATTTCAAACTTTGTTTGGAACTCTGATATAGTTGGTGGAAGACCCGACCCCACCGGATGCCGGTGGGGGTGGTGTGGAAGGCGACCTACCCACTGTCCCAGGTCAGTTTCAATCTCGGCATACACAATTAGTGAAAACCTGAGATAACGTCCCCCCTGCGGGGAGGAGGAGGCCTTTAAGTCACAGTGTTTTGGTAAGTATAATGAAACATTTTATCATAAAAATGTCATTTTCATTATATAGACTTACCAAAACACTGTAACAGCTGATTCCACATTTAAGGTGGAAGGGCAGGGGATGAGGTATCAGTTATCGAAAGGTTACACATTATAAAAAAGGGACAAAGTCTAAACATGGGCATCCTATGGATCCCTACCAACAAAAAAAAAGGTAGGAGTCACCTTACCTGGTAGATGGGCTTTTGCAGGGAGGTACTGCCACTGGTTGAAGCTCCACTACCTGCAGAGGCATTGGGCGTAAGCACTGCTAGCTACTCTGCTCCATAACAACCCAAGTAGTCAGGGAAGTACACCGCTGACTACGACAAGGGGGGACTTTCCTTTGCTCTTGCCCTGAGCAATTGGAAAGCAACCAGACTGAAAACGGGCCTCACCGCCTAACCTAAAAAAAAACTAGCTAAATACATCCCCCTTCTCTATACCCTCAGCAGCTCAACTAGAATGGAGGGTACTCCAGGTGAACTGAGCACCCCTAGCTTCCCTGTAAGTCAGCAACCCTAAAAACCACAAGGGGAAGGTAAGATAAAGAACCTAACCCCCTAGTGTGTTCCCCCTAAAACCAAGCCAGCTACAGATACAGGACCTAACGCAAACAGGTCCTGATACTCAACTTCGACCTCCCTAAGGTAGTGAGACGCAAACACTGATTTCGACCTCCAGAAGGTGTTCTGTGTGATCTGCGAAAGTGATTTATTATGACGGAAAGCCACTGAAGTTGCTATTGAGCGCACTTCGTGAATGTGGGACTTGACTAGGCGTGCGTCCTCTTCGTTAATGTTTCTGTGTGCCTCTAAAATGAGTTCCTTGACGAAGAAAGCAAGGGCATTTTTGGATAAAGGTCTGGTTGGGTCTTTCACTGAACACCAAAGGTTAGAGGAACCTCCTCTGATGTTGGCCGTTCTGGCTAAGTAAGCGTTGATGGCTCTGACGGGGCACAAAGAAGCCTCCAATTCTTGAGGGCCCGCCACTTCGGAGAGGTTCTGAATGGTAAAAGACTGAGGCCACGGGTTGGAAGGAGACTCATTCTTGGCCAGAAAATTCAAGGTGAAAGAACAAACAGCATTACCTTGTGAAAAACCCACTTCCTTGTCAATGGCCTGTATTTCACTAACCCTCTTTGCCATTGCTAAGGTAACCAGAAAAAAAGGGATTTCTTAGTGAGGTCTCTAAGAGAAAGATCTTGTAAAGGTTCGTACCTTGGAGACATCAACCACCTCAAAACTACATCTAAATTCCAGGAAAGGGAAGGTTTTGAGGTCTTAGTTGTGTCTAATGACTTGAGGAGGTCTGACAAGTCTCGGTTATTTGACAGGTCTAACCCCCTATGGTAGAAGACGGAGGACAGCATGGCTCTGTAACCCTTGATGGTTGATGGCATCAATTTTCTTGAATCCCTTAAGTAAATGAAAAAATCGGCAAGTTGAGTTATAGACGTCGAAGAAGAGGAGATACTATTTTTTCTACACCAATTCCTGAAGACTGTCCACTTGGACTGGTATAATTTGCTAGAGGAGTCCCTTCTGCACCTCGCAATAGCCTCTGCAGCCTTGCTTGAAAAACCTCGCCCTCTGATGAGCTTCCTGACAGTCTGAAGCCTGTCAGAGCGAGAGTGGACAATCCCTGGTGGAACTTCATTAGGTGGGGTTGTCTGAGAAGCGACTTCCTTTGAGGAAGAAGCCTTGGGAAGTCTATCAGGAGATCTAGCAGGTCCGGGAACCACTCCTTCCTTGGCCAGAACGGGGCAACGAGAATTAGTTCGACATTCTGATGGAACTTCACTTTGTTTATCACTTGCCTGATGAGTCTGAAAGGCGGAGAGGCATAGGCAAACAGGTTCGTCCAGTCTAGGAGCATGGCGTCCACCAAGTGAGTCAGTGGGTCCGGAACTGGCGAGCAGAACACTGGGAGACGATGGTTCTTGGAGGTAGCGAAGAGATCTATTATGGGAGTGCCCCACACATTCCACAGATCTAGACACACTTGTGGGTGCAGGGTCCACTCCGTAGGGAGAGTCTGGTTCCGACGGCTGAGTTGGTCTGCCAGAACGTTCAGCTTTCCTTGCACAAACCGAGGGAACAGGACCACTCTGTTGCTGTCCGCCCACAGAAGAAGGTCCCTCGCCGTTTTGAACAGGGAGAAGGAATGGGTGCCTCCCTGTTTCAGAATGTAAGCAAGAGCCGTCGAGTTGTCGGCATGAACAGCGACTCCTTGGCCTGAGACGTGGGTCGAAAAGTCCTGGAGAGCGAGGTGAATGGCCAACAGTTCCTTGATATTGATGTGCAGCTTCTTCTGTTCGTTCGACCAAACTCCTGACGTCCTGAGGTTGGCTAGATGTGCTCCCCACCCAACATTGGACGCGTCTGAGAACATCTGTAGAGATGGTTGTCTTGGGAGAAGATCTAGGTCCTCCGAAAGCCTTTCCGGTGATTTCCACCAGATAAGATGCCTCTTGACGTCGGGGGGAATGTTGAAGACCGTGGAGTCCATTTGAGTCCTTCTGTCCCAAGAGTCCCTGAGGAAAAACTGCAAGGGTCTCATGTGCAGACGGCCTAACTTGACGAATTGTTCCACTGACGACAGAGTTCCCAGGAGAGCCATCCACTGCCGGGCGGAGCAACTGTCCACGAGGAGGAACTTCTCCACCGTCTGAAGGCAGGAGGCAACCCTTTTGGGGGACAGAAAAGCCCGAAAAGCTAGACTGTCCAGAGTCATCCCCAAATAAAGAGTCCTCTGCGAAGGAATTAAGCTCGACTTTTCCGTGTTTATCAGAATCCCTAAGTCCCGAGCTAACCTTAGGGTTCTGTGAAGGTCCTCCATGCAGCGGTCCCTTGATGATGAATGGAGTAGCCAGTCGTCGAGGTACAAGGAGATCCGAACTCCCTCCAGGTGGAGCCAATGACCTATCGGGGTGAGAATCCTGGAGAACACCTGCGAGGCTGTCGACAGGCCAAAGCAGAGGGCCCTGAACTGGTAAACTCTGTCCTTGAAAACAAACCGAAGATACCTCCTGGAGTCCTGATGTACTGGAATGTGGAAATAGGCATCTTCCATGTCGAGGGTCACCATACAATCCCCTCGAGTTAGAGCCTGAAGGACGGAGCGGTTCGTTTCCATGGAAAACTTGGTTTTCACTAATTACAGATTGAGGGCGCTTACGTCGAGAACTGGCCTCCAACCCCCTGATGACTTGGGGACTACAAACAGACGGTTGTAGAAACCTGGGGTTGACACGTCCTGTACTTCTTCGATGACTGCTTTCCCTAAGAGAGACTGGACCTCTGTCTCTAGGGCCGAAAACTTGACTGAGCCTCCTGAGTATGCTGTCAAGGAAATGGGAGAAGTGGAGAGAGGAGGAGGTTGGGCGAATGGAAGGCGGTAGCCTAGCTGGAGCACTTGAACCACCCACTGATCTGCACCTCTGTCTCTCCATTCCTCCCAAAAGAGGCTGAGTCTGGCCCCCACCAGCGCATGGAGGACAGGATTCTTACTTACTGGCAGGACGACCTTGTAGCTTCGAGGGGAACTTGTGACCCCTGGAGTTGGAGCGGGACCTTGAGTAAGGTTTGGGCCTGGAGTTACGAAACGGATGTCTGTTAAGAGGAGATACCACCTTGGTCGAAGGAGCGGGAGCAGGCCTCGGTTTGTTGGAAGACATCGACAGGATGTGTGACGATGCCCTCTTGTCCATGGCTGAAAGGATGTCTTTCACTACTGCTTCTGGGAAAAGGCCCTCCTTGTCAAAAGGCGCGAACATCAACGCCGTCTTCTGCGAAGAAGTCACAGCCTTAGATAAGAAAGAGCACCAAGTCTCCCTCTTCTTCAGAGTGGCCATGGCAAAGAGGGAGGAAAGTTCGCCTGCCGCATCATGGATAGCAATGTCGGTGCAGGAAAGGAATCCCGTGATTCTCTCCAAGACGTCTTCTGCGACATTAGCCTGCTCCACCTGCTTAAAAATAGCTCCCATTGACCAATCGAGAAAGCTGACAATCTCTAGGAGCTTGTACAGGTTCTTGGAAAAATGTTCTACATCCAGGGCAGAAAAGAAGGTCTTGGCCGCCTCAAAGGAAATGCGTCTTGAAGGGTCCACAAGGGAGCCAAAGCCCCCTTGTGCTGAAATTGCAGAGCCCAGTGAAGGAGAAGTTCCTGTGCTGTAATAATTTTGCCTCCTTTTCGACAGGTTTGAAGGAGGGTACGCAAACGACGACTTACCCGAGGATCTCTTAGCTTCCAACCAAGCCTCTACTTCTTTTAATGCTTTCTTGGAGGCGGTGGAGAGTACTAATTTGGGAAGGGAAGTGGTAGGGCATTGTTTTCCCAGACGCAACGTGGAGGTCGGGGAGGTGGGGGCTGTTGGCTGAAAATGTTGAGGGTATGACTGCAGCAGAAAGCTGAGTAGAGAAGCGTAATGAGAAGAAGGCACTGATTCAACGGGACCTTCCTCTTCACCAGAAAGAATCGGTTCCGTGCCCAGATCGTCCAGGATTTGGGGAGGAACGGCTTCTTGACCCCCAGGAATACCAAGGACTCTGCGGACCACCTTTTCTAGTTTCTCTTCCAGCAGAATAGACTCCTGTGAAGGCGAGGATGAAGCCAAAGGAGCCGACGCTTCCTGTGTAGGAGGGGAAGGAAGAGGCCCGGGCACTTGAGGCCGACCTCTCTGGAGAGGGCTAGGCATCTTGACTGCTCTAGGTGACCTGGAAGGGAGCGTGTGGAATGTATCTTCTTGATCGGAACCCCACCCTGAGTAACCAGGTACAGGGCTAGCTGTCCTTTTCTTAAAGAGTTTAGTAACCCTAGGGCAGGAATTATCCGAAGCGTGCCTCTTTAAGGGTCGAGAGGCATGATCCTACTTGCGATGACGAGGAGGGGGAGGATCTGAAGAGCTGGAAGATGAAGAGACTGAAGATGAACTGCTGCTATTCTCCCCTGAAGAACTTAACCTTAGGTAGTGCTGCTTCGATGACGACCGTCTTGACGAAGATCCCGGGGACACGATCCTGTGATGTCAGCGACGGCGAGAAGATTGATGCGTCGATGGAGAAACACTTTTGCGGCTTCCCGAAGCTTTTCGACGCTTCGCAGACGAGTCAAGCTTACTACTTTCACCACCAGGGCTAAGGCTTTCCTGTGCCTTAGAGGACGAGCCTGCTCGTGGGCAAGAATTTCTGACCTTTTCGCCAGCGCCGGACTGTCTTCTAGCCTCAGAAGGCGAGTGGGACAGCTGCCTTTGCTCAAAAGAGTCAGAAAAACGAGCAGACTCGCCTGAAGCACGATCAAGAACAACAACATTGTTATCACTAACACTGACGTCATCACCCGCCCTAACGGTCGGACTATGGCGCGAACTCAGTAAACTTAAGACCGACTCCATGAAACCGTTCATTTGCGCTTCCATTTGATTTCTAAAAAGCACGAATTCTGATTTATCAGCCTCGAGGCTGGGCTTGGCTTTAGGGAAAACATACTGGGAAGCTGGTGAAGAAAAGGGGGGAATATAAGGTGGGGAAAGAGCAGCGGTAGAGGAGGGGGTAGGAGAGCAGGGAGGAACAGCCTGTAAGGTAGATGACGCCGATGCCACCAGCGAAGATGATAGCCTAGCTTCCTTACGCTTAAAAGCTTTCCTGTCCCTATCCTTAACCGGCTTTACCTGATGGGAACTGTACGTTTGCCAAAACTCCTGACTCCATTCCATACACTCACTACACGTGTTTTCCTGGGAACACTCCTGACCCCTACATGCCGTACACAAAGAATGGCGGTCGTACTTAAGTTTGACCAGTTTGGAAGAGCACAAATTCCCTGCGCAAACTCTGGATCCAGAGAAACTGGAATCCGACATAGCTACCAAATTCACAGAGCTACGCTAGCTAGATTAATAAACAGGATATCGAGTACTTCACCAAGGAGATACGCCAGAAAGAAACGCAATGAGGTGCAGGAAACCAAACAGTTTGAGACAGACGGACGTGCGAGATGCGTTCACAATACGCCCGAGATTGAAACTGACCTGGGACAGTGGGTAGGTCGCCTTCCACACCACCCCCACTGGCATCCGGTGGGGTCAGGTCTCCCGCCAACTATATCAGCGTTCCAAACAAAGTTTGAAATTTTATATCTCGGACGTGTCGAATTTTAAGAGATAAAAGCTGTTACAGTGTTTTGGTAAGTCATTATAATGAAATCCTCTAATTCTTCATTGGCCAGCCGGAGAGTTGAATGCTGGGCCAACTGCTTGGGAGGAGGTGAAAGCAGATGGAGAAGACACTGTTGACGACGAAGGGGAAAGGGGCCTCTTCTTCGATGTCCTCTTACGTTCATGTTTGTACATCTTCATAAATTCAGCCCAGAAAAGATCCTAAACGTTGGGAGGCATCGGAGGGCGTGTCGATGTTGATGGGACCGGATGATTAATCGAGGGTGCCGTGACAGCTGTCACGGCGGCCTTAGATCCCGTATCTGAAACCATAGTCCCAATTACTGACGCCGAAGAGACAGGAGGCAAGTTTGAGGCACTAAGGTGTGCAATCAAGCCCCGCACCTATGGTTCCCCTGGAAGAACCTAAGGATGGACAGAGGTTCCCAAGATCTTGAAAGGTCTTCCTGATCTCCCCCAGACCTGAAAAAGATGGGATATCAGAGGCTACCTCCCTTTGCCAAGGGGAAGAACGCTCCCCTCTGGAGCAAATGGAGGAAGCCCTCGAGAGATTGTGATAGGCCCCCGCCACTCCATGAGAGCCCCCTATTGCCGAGGCATCAGGGGAATTTGGAGGAGTAATTTCTCCCCAAGATGAAGTAGCAGCTGAATGGGAAGAGAAAAGGAGCTACCTGGCGTCTTTGGAGGAGATTACCCCTCCAAGGATGGGGGAGCAGCCTTCTTGGGTTTTCTCTTTCCAGTGAACCTCATTCACTGCTCCGGGAACGAATTACAATGCTCGGGACAGGTATTAGTCATCGAACAAACGTGCTTGCGGCACTTGGTGCAAAAAAAAAAAGCAATTGCAATGTCACTCTCCAATACCTGGGCAAAAGTGAGGTCTAAGCTTAGGTGATTCTTGGGTTTGCATTATATCCAAGAATAAGAACAGATATATAAAAAATACTCAAGCACAACAAAAAAGGAAGGAAATCGCCAGAATGAAGTGCAGGTATAACAGTCGGTAAAAATTTGGGCAGAGGAAGACAATAGTGCATCTGCTCTGGACGAAGGCAATCAGGCAAGTGGTTGCACAACTCAGCAAAGGGAGATGGTGAGGGTACCCGTTGTCCCTCCCACCGGTAGTGCAACTACCGAACAAACTTGTTGTGTAGAATTGCCTGTTCCTGCTTGCGCTGATGATAATTCCTATGTAAGGACCGATGGTTTGTATTCGTGTAGGAACAATGGGCTACTTCACACCAAACTGCTTTTCATTCAATGCTGGAAAGCACAGATGAGTTTTTTCATTATCTTGTGAAATCTCTGAGGTCTTTCTGCCAAAACCTGGCACATTTAATAGTTCTGAATGCTAAATATTTTTCCAGATAAGTGGAAATGGAAATTGCAAAACAGTTCATATTTTAAACAACTATGAAAGTGCTGATTTCAAAAACTGCTGAAAAGTTTATCTCTAAGCTCTCATGAAAATTCCTTTTATTTTGATCATTCCTCATCCAGAGATCGGAGAATCTACATCCTCCAGAATGGGTCACACGAAGGGAGGGGGCCCAACAGAAAGGATGGTGTGGACTTGATGGAGGACACCAGGTACAGAGTAGAAACCTTGGTAACTTCCCTGAGACCATTACTCACAAATGAGCTTAATGGCCTCGAGAACATTCCTCTTCAACTCAGCCTGGCTTGGTTCTCGCACCTTAAACAGAAACCAAACCAGCCAGGCTGGCCCCACTACCTGATCAGGTAAGCAGGAGCACACACACACTGCTTTTATCTTAAGAGCATCAATTATCTTAAGAGCATCATACGTGGAAACATTAAGCACTTACTATGGGCCCACCCCTTATCTCTCTCTCATACATTATTTCTATTGGCATTAATTACTCCAGTATTGCACTGGGATAGTGTTCATACAATACAGCAATATAAAGTTACACATCTTTCAGTAAGTGTGCATGTGTGTACAAGGTATATATGCACACAGCATACACATACACTGCACTGCGCGCTCTCGCTGTCTCTCTCAGATTTTTTATAAAGAATTTATGATTATTTTTAAAAACAAACAATGTTATGGGTATTTTGTGGGTTTTGTATATATATTATTATACCCATCTCCATAATTTTTACAACACACTATACACTTAACAGTGAAAATTAATATCTGGTTTTACAAGTGATATCATGGATTGGTAAACTACATCTTTTAATAAATCAAAAATTAAATGTCAGAACAATAATGCCACATGATAAATGCCCTTGCCTCTGATAAAATATACATGATACAGAACAACTAGGCAATGGCTCGAACAATTCTAAACATCTGGTAAACACACAATCAAATCTCAAAATACTTGACAGTTACCATCAAATTCTAAATAGTAACAACAAATTGCAGCATAGGCAATCAAATTCACACTTAAAAAAATGAAGAAGAAAAAAAAAAAAAAAAAAAAAAAAAAAAAAAAACACAGTAAAGGTACAATAACAACTGAACTTACTTTTAAAATCAATGTCCAACCCAGAAAACTCGAGTTCAACACCTTGAAGTGCTTCTCCTAAAGTTTCATGATAATGTGAGATTTTTTCCTTTGGGCCCATGCAAAATGGGAGGCTGTAGTATGAATATGTCTCCTGTCGATTGTGATATGGTCCAACAGTGTTCATCCATAGCACCACTTCTTCTAAATCCTTATACTGCAATAAAATATTTAAAAATTTCAGCAATGGGGATTTCCCAATATCTTTTTAAATAATGCAGGGATTCATTCAGTTTTGGCATAAATTGTATTGACATGTTACCTCAGCAACAAAAATATAAAATTAGCCAATCACAAATCACTAGCATGCATAGCTTTTGAGTATCTCCCAAAAATTTTTAAAACCGAAAAAGCTTGTATTACAAATGCCATCAAAACTAGTAAAAATACCTGACTGTTTATATATAGCCTAATCCCCAACAATTTAACTAAGCATTCAGTAGTCACATTTTAATTTTCTACTTTATAGGCCAAAAAAATCATAAATGCTGTACAGAACATATAACTTACAGCTATAAAAACTAGATAGATCAACAGCAGGCAAATTGCCCCCATGTGCATCTGCCTTGAAAACTAACAGAAAGGGAAAGTTTCCTTTCATGTTTGTTGGCATACACCACTAAGGTGGTTCTGTTCCAGGAATGCCAGCAAAGTTAGCAATGCTGCTTGCATCTCCAGAATGTTGATATGCAGATGAATTGCATCCTTTGGCCATACATCTGAGCGAACAAGCTGTTTAGGTGTGCAACCCAACCCTCCTCCAATACATCTGAGAACAGATGCATTTCCGGAGATGGAGAGCTAAAAGGAGCTTCTACTAAGAGGTTCTGCTAGCCCAGCCACAAAGCAAAGTCCTCTCTTATCTCTGCTCAAGGGCACTTGAGAAATGAGTCTCAAACAAAGACAAGTGGCCACAGATGACCTGCCAAAGCCAAGCTGGTTGTTCCTGTCAGGACTACCTCCTTGAGCTTACTCACACAAGAGTCAAATGGAAAGACTCTTTCTGCTACTGCGTCTATGAGCATGCCCCGCTACTTTGCCTCCCAGTTTACCAAAATCCCCAGCTTTTGGCAATATGAGAGAACACCAAGCCAAAACCAAGGTGAACGCCCAAGAGATCATATGGCTGTCTCGCAGGACTTTAAATTGATAGAAAGTCCTATTGCAGAAAAAGCGAGGTACTTCCAAGAGTTCTGATTGACAGATACCTCAAAGTATGTAACTTTAAGGTCTACAACACACACACAAAATGGTATTTTCATTATAAAATAAGTTTTTAAATATACTTACCTGGTAGTTACATATATATAGCTTTATCCCGCCGATTCGTCGCGCGCACGGCAGAAATTCAAAATTCGCGGCAATCGCCGATAGATGGTCAGGTGGCCATACCTGAGCGCCCTCTACCAGGTACTTAGAACCATTCCCAATTGTCCTCAGAAATTCCATGCCCCTGTTCTCAGGGGAGGAGGGAGGGACCTTTTATATATGTAACTACCAGGTAAGTATATTTAAAAACTTATTTTATAATGAAAATACCATTTTTAAATATCTAACTTCCCTGGTAGTTACATATATATAGCTGATTGACACCATTGGTGGTGGGTTAGAGAACCAAAACACTGTTGGGAATTCGTATAATTACTAAACACTAAATATTAGCTGTAAACATACTCTGGTTCTTACCTGATAAGGAAGCTGACTTCATAATTATCCTGCCTCATTCGCCTGCATTCCTTGAGAGACCCAGCGACCCATCCAGGGGGCTGTAGAAAGTCTCTATGGGGCTGTCACACGGTCCTCGACCTTAACATGACTAGACCACCACCCTTGCTATCCTGGCATAGCCATGGACAAAGAGCTGACCACCTGACCCACTAAAATCACTAAATAACACACTCCATAAAACCTAACTTAGACTTGCAACCCCAGACTGTGGAAGGTTGCAACAACCTTCACAGACAACCTGTGAGTTCAAATCAAGAAAAAGGCAAGGGTATAATACAAAAAAAAGGTTATAGGGTAGAGGCAGTAGTACCCTCTCCAACTACGGCGCCGGAGGCAACGTACGGACCCAGGGAACAGCAATCCTCATATTGGGTCTGTACTTCTTTCAGGTAACAATCTGCGAAGATAGATTTGCTTCGCCAAAAAGTCGCTTCCAAAATCGATTTCATAGACCTGTTGTGTCTATAAGCCATCGAAGTCGCCACAGCTCTTACTTCGTGCGCTTTGACTTTGAGGATTGGGAAGCTTTTCTCGTCACATTCTTGGTGAGCTTCCCTTATTAAGTCCTTGATAAAGAACGCCAGTGCATTCTTTGATAAGGGTAACGAAGGTTTCTTCACTGAGCACCAGAGGTGATCTGTCTGACCTCTCATGTTTCTGGTCCTCTGTAGATAAAATTTTAGGGCCCTAACTGGACAAAGGCCTCTCTCTTTTTCCTGTCCTACTAAATGAGACAGCCCTGGTATGGAAAAAGATCTGGGCCATGGTTGAGAAGGGTTCTCGTTTTTAGCGAGAAAACCAAGTTGAAGTGAGCAGACTGCATTTTCCCCATTGAAGCCTACTTTCTTGCTAGAGGCTTGTAGTTCTCCTACCCTCTTGGCTGTAGCCAAAGCGACCAGGAAAAGGGTCTTCTTAGTGAGATCCTTCCATGAAGCCTTGTCGAGAGGTTCAAACCTATTCGAGGTTAAAAATTTTAGGACTACGTCCAAATTCCAAGAGGGGGTCGTGTTGTCCTTCCTCTTAACTGTCTCAAAAGACCTTATGAGATCCGTGAGGTCCTTGTCTCCCGACACGTCAATATTTCTGTGACGGAAGACGGAAGCAAGCATGCTGCGGTATCCCTTGATGGTAGATACTGCTAGGTTTCCTTGGGTTTTCAAATGCAGAAGAAAATCTGCCAGTTGAGTTAGAGAGGTACTGGAAGAGGAAATGTTATTTTTCCTGCACCATTCCCTGAATACGTCCCACTTTGATTGGTACACCTTGAGTGTGGACGTTCTCCTCGCTCTCGCGATGGCTCTTGCAGCTTCCCTTGAAAAGCCCTTCGCTCTTGCCAGTTTTTCGATAGTCGAAAGGCAGTTAGGTTGAGAGCGAGGAGATTTTGATGGTATCTCTCTATATGTGGCTGTCTGAGTAGATCGTTCCGACAAGGTAACGATCTGGGGGTGTCTACTAGCCACTCCATCACCTCCGTGATCCATGGTCTCATGGGCCAAAATGGAGCTATCAGGGTCATGCGGGCGTAGTTCGACTCTCTGAACTTCTTCATGACTCTGTCTAGGATCTTGAATGGAGGAAAAGCGTACATGTCTAGTCCCTCCCAATTCATGAGGAAGGCGTCCACTGCCACTGCTTCCTGGTCTGGGACTGGAGAGCAGTAGACTGGTAACCTCTTCGTTCTCTGTGTCGCAAAGAGGTCTATTGACGGTTCTCCCCACAGATTCCAAAGCCTGTTGCACACATCGTGATGTAAGTTCCATTCTGTCGTGAGAACCTGTCTTCCTCTGCTGAGAAGATCCGCTCTGACGTTCTTCTCTCCCTCTATGAAGCGGGTGATCAGAGTTAAGTTGTTCGTTTCTGCCCACAGCAGGAGATCTTTTGCTGCCTCGTAAAGGGAATCCGAACGAGTGCCACCCTGTTTCCTGATGTAGGCCAACGCTGTGGTGTTGTCTGCGTTGACCTGTACAATCTTGTTCTGGACCTTCTCCTGAAAGTGGACTAGTGCAAGATGAATGGCCACCAGTTCCTTGACATTTATATGCCATTTCTTCTGATGGTTTTCCCATAGACCTGAGATCTCGCCCTTCCCCAGCGTTGCACCCCATCCCATGTCCGATGCGTCTGAATACAACACTAGGTCGGGGTTCTTTTGTTGAAGTTCGAGGCCTAATTGAAGTTTTCTGGGGTCGTTCCACCAACTCAAATGATTTTTGATTCCCAGAGGGATCGGAATCCACGTCTCCAGATCTTGGCCTCTTTTCCAATAGCTTGACAGATGGAACTGAAGTGGACGTAGATGTAGTCTTCCCAGGGAGACGAATTGTTCGATCGAGGAGAGGGTCCCCAGCAGACTCATCCACTCCCTCGCCGAACAGGTCCATCTCCCTAGAAAGAGCTTCACCTTTTCTAAGCAATCTAGAATGCGTTTCGGGGCTGGAAAAGCCCGAAAAACCACTGACTGAATCCTCATCCCCAGGTAGATGATGTCCTGTGAAGGCGTTAGCTGTGATTTGGCTAGATTTACTACCAGACCTAACTGTTGCGTCAAATTCATTGTAACTTGTAGATCCTCCAGACACTTTGCTTGCGACCTGGCTCTGATTAGCCAATCGTCCAGGTACATCGAAATCCGTATCCCTTTTAGATGTAACCAGTGAGCTACGTTCGATGCCACTCGAGAGAAAACGTAAGGAGCCGTGCTTAGTCCAAAACAAAGTGCTCTGAACTGATAGGTTGTCCCGAGATGCACAAACCTCAGATATTTTCTGTAGTTCGGGTGAATTGGTACGTGAAAATACGCGTCCTGTAGGTCTATCGAAACCATCCAGTCTTCCTGTCTGGTGCCCGCTAGGACTGACGCAGATGTCTCCATGGCAAACTTGACTTTGCTTACGTACTTGTTCAGTGGACTTACGTCCAGAACTGGTCTCCAACCCCCCGAGTTCTTGGGTACCAGAAAAAGTCTGTTGTAAAAACCCTCTGACGAGAGGTCCTTTACCTCTTCTATTGCTGCTTTTGATAGCATCTGGGTCACCTGTTCTTGAAGAGCTGCTGCTTTGCTCCCCGAGTAGGTAGCTGTCAACTCTAACGGTTCTTGTGAAAGAGGGGGCTTCCTTAGGAAGGGAATCTTGTATCCTTCCTTCAAAACTTCGACTGTCCATACGTCCGCTCCCCTTTGGCTCCACTCTTGCCAAAAGTGGGATAACCTGGCTCCCACTTGTGTCTGGAGGTTGTTGTGATCATTTCTTGGATTTGGGTTGCTGCTTGGGGTGCTTACGAAGTTGTCCTCCAGCAGCCATTCTCTGACTTCCTCTCGAAAGAGCTCTCCCACGAAAGGGCTGACGCGTAGGAGGAGCTTCCTTGTCCTTCCTGGCTAAAAAGTTTGCCGGAAGAACTTTCCTAGCAGTCCTAGTGATCAGATCTTGCGTTGATTGTTGCGCAAGGGCTGCTGATAAATCCTTAACCAGCTCTGAAGGGAAGAGCTGTTTAGATAAGGGAGCATACAACAGTTCAGATTTCTGAGCTATAGTCACTCCAGAAGACAAGAACGAACACAGCATAGCTCGTTTCTTGATAACACCTGCTGTGAAAAGGGCAGAAAGTTCGACCGACCCGTCCCTCACAGCTTTATCGAGACAGGCAATAAGGTGCATTTGCGTGTCATTCTTCTGATCTGAAACCTCTGCAAGAGCTGCAAGAGTCCAGTCCATCAAGCTGAAGACTTCAATAGTTCTGAAGACGCCTTTCAGCAAATGATCCAACTCCGAAGTGGACCACAGAACCTTGGCTTTTGTCATGGCTGTTCTCCGTGAAGAGTTAACGAGTCTGGAGAAGTCCCCTTGGGAGGAGGCAGGAACTCCCAAACCGAGAGCTTCCCCAGTCTCGTACCACACACTGGATCTAGAAGCCAATTTTGTCGGGGGAAAAGAAAAAGTTGTCTTTCCTTGTTCCTTCTTCTTCAAAATCCAATCATTCAGTGTCGAAAAGGCTCTCTTCACTGATTTGGCCAACACTGTCTTCTTGAATGAGGAAGACTTCTGGGGTCTACCCATCAAATATTGCGAGGGAGGACTCCGAGGTACGGCCTGTTGAAAATCGTTAGGAAATAAGTCCGCCAAAAGAGTAAGGAGTCTTTTCAGATCAGCGGCATGAAGAGTTTCTTGAGTTTCCTCTTCCGAGATCTCTTCCAAAGGATCCGCTATTTCCGATGTCGAACGAGTGGGGGAAACGTATGTATCGTGCTGCTTGCGTGCGTCACGCATGCATCCAACTTGCTGCGAGGGAGCTTCACGATCCTTGTCCCCTCCCGTCACTCGTGCGGCTTGTTGCGGGGAAGCGTCTATGAGCGCTGCAACTTGCCGCGAGTTTGCGTCTTGCTGGCTGTTAGCGTCTTGTTGTTCTGATTCTTGCCTTACCCTCTTCTTGGGTCTGTTGACATCCTTAGATTCCTTCTTGTGTGCTTCTTCTCTTAGTCCTTGCGACTTGTAAGAGTCAAAAAGAGACGCAAGGGACTGCTGGACTTCCGACAAGAACTTTACTTGAGGTGCCACTTGCTGCTGGGAAACAACTGGAGATGGCACTGCACGAGCTTCCACAACTTCGGAGACTCTAGCTGGGATCTTTTGATGAAGAGGTGGTGACGCAGCTTGCGACACGTCCCATTCTGGGGGCGGGGGAGAAGCGTGAACTGAAGTAATGTATACATCTTCTTCCTCCGACGAGATATGCGTCTTATGCCTCTGTTTAGGCGCAGAAACGCCGTCTTCTTCCAACAGGAATCTCTCTGGAGAGCTCCATTTGCTGCAAGAGGGTTGTTGGAGCGGGAAGGGGGACCTGCATCTCTTGATATGTCTAGATTCTAGTGATTGACGCCAACCACGTCTGGGTCTAGCGTCATCCGAGGAAGACGAACACGTCCTCATCTCGCCTTTCCTGCGGCGAGGGGGAGCGTCCTGGGATGCGTCAACAGGATCGTTCGAGGGGACGTCCGCTCGTTGTTCAACGTCTCTCACCTCCCTTAGCCTGTCGACGTTCCTTCTCCCAGGGGTTGGGGAGCATGGAAGAGGTCTAGGGCTAGGAGCGTGACAGACACGAACGGACGCACCCTCCACTGCACTAACACTGTCACCGAACTTTTGTTGCAAACTATGCACTGCCCCCCACATCACTTACCTATTCGAAGAAAGGGATTGCACAGAAACTCCTATGGCCGAAATAGCAGCCATTATATCCTTTAAAGACGGATTACTTACTCCCGACTCCGCAGGAGGATCGGGTACTATAACCTTAGGGTTAGGATCAGGAATATTAGTATCAGACAAGTTAGAAAGGACTTGACTATCAGAAGACCTAGCTGAAAGGACACTGGAAGATCTAGCTCTCCTAATTCTGTCCTTTTCCAATCGCCTAACATAGCGATCATACTCTCTCCACTCTTTCTCGGACAAACTTTCACACTCCTTGCATCTATCATCAAATAGACACACATGATCTCTGCATTTCTTACAAACTGTGTGGGGATCAAGGGCAGCTTTGGGAAGCCGGTTCTTGCATCCCCTAACACACATTCTAACAACAGAGTCAGCCATCTTGAAAAGCAAGTACAAAGAACAATTGTTACAGTCAGAAACTGACCAAATAGGCTAACAATGAGAAAAGAAAAATCCAGGGAAAATCCAAAATCAGCGAAAGCCATCAACGAAAACCAAACAAGTAATGGGTACTTCACCAATCGTAGTAAAGCAAACCAAAGTAGAGCGAATTTCCAACGTGTTGATAGAACGACGGCAGGGAATTTCTGAGGACAATTGGGAATGGTTCTAAGTACCTGGTAGAGGGCGCTCAGGTATGGCCACCTGACCATCTATCGGCGATTGCCGCGAATTTTGAATTTCTGCTGTGCGCGCGACGAATCGGCGGGATAAAGCTATATATATGTAACTACCAGGGAAGTTAGATATTTAAAAATGCAGTTTCCATACCGTAATGAGCATGAGACAAACTCGTTCAGAGGGGAAATGTGGATGACTGGTCTCTGGCCACCAGCTGCCTTCTCCAACGGGAAAAGGAGACTGCAAAACCCCAGACAGTGGTTCTTTACGACTTCTAAAAAGCCTTCCTCCATCATCTCCTCCACATCTTCTAAAAGGGTTAGAGACTCTGGAGTCTGAAGAATACGTCTAGAACAGTATAGTATATACCGGTAACTGAGTAATGGAGAATGACAGTCCTTGAAGGGAATCTAGTAGCTGCTGTGCAGAACTGCAACTACCCAGGACTTTGTCCTGTCTCTGCCACATTGCTCCATGGCTCAACAGGTATCCCCCCTACTTGTGGCAGCTGAGATGGATAGCCAGCCCAAGCATCATCCTCCTTTCTTCTCCCCCTTCCCTCTTTTTCTAGAGGGATACAAAGGCTCACTGCCCTTTCACTCAGATGAAGACTGGGCTACTGGTCTGGGCTTGGGAGGGACAGGCTTCATCCCTACTAGAAGACAGCTGGGTAATTCTAAAGAGGAGTTCTGTACAGAGATAATGTTTATTAGTGAATTTTTTTTACTTAGTGTTTATTAGTGAATTTTTTATTTAACAGTATAGAAAAGGGTGTATATAATGCAGTACTGGTGAGATAACTTCAAAAATTTATTTAAATTACGTGAGATACTTATACTGTCCTTTATGTTTTTATGAAGAAAAGCATTGCATGGAGCCATATTTAGTATAAGCCCCTCAGGGATTAACATAAAAACATAAACAAAAGGTAGACAATTTCTCATAAAATTTTGGTGAATTTCTCAAGTTATCTTACCCTTTACTATATTGTTCCGTCAAAAAATTTCATTAATAAACATCTCTGTGCAGAGCTCTTTATTAGAATCACCAAGAGCTTGGCTTGGGTACCTGAATCGCCATCAGAGGAGAGTGTATGGCAGGCACCATCCCTTCCATGAATAACCGAAAAGGAGCAGTATACAAAGAAGGTAGGCGAAAAGGAATAGCAAGGGCAGGAAGAAACAAATTAGAAGGGTTTGATTGGAAAGAACCAATTGAAGGATTTGTCCCTCCTGGGGAGACAGGTGAACACTTCCTAACCTCCTCCTCCCAATTGAACTTCTTTCATCATGAGAAATACCCAACCAACATACATACAAGAGAGGAGAGGTGAGTCGACCTTCACCTAAAAGAATTACAGAACCTGAATGGGTCAGTACCAACAGGGGACATTAAATGCCTGCAAAAATGCTCATGCCCTTCACAATGCCTTTGAGCTTTCTTAAAAAAGAAAAAAAGAAAAAAAAAAAAAAAAAAAAAATAGAAACTAACCGTAAAACCCAAAATACTTTCAAAAATATACTCAAGTTCAACAGGCAGCCTAGCAGAAGGTGCAGCACAAATCTGCACTAGACATAGGTAACAGCAAAACAAGTGCCTGGTGATGGCAGGTGAGTGGAGGGTAGCCCTGGAAATTCTAAGGATGAGCTCTGCAAGGATATAAAGGGTGTAAATGAAGTACACAGGTGAGATAACTTGAGAACTTTAGCAAAATAATGTAAGAAAGTTACAGTCTTAATTTTTTAGGGTGATGCGTAAAAAATATGCAAAGATAGTAAATTTCTAACATATTCTGGAAAATTTTCCAAGTTACCTCATCCGTACTGCATCATGTACATACTTTTCTATATTGTTCAGTCCAAAAATTTAATTAATAAACAATATCTCAACATTCAGAGCTCTTCCTCTTAATTACCCTCTAAGACCACCAAATAACTACACTGTTAAAGTTCAATGACTATCTTTAACCTGGTTCAAGCTGATGGATATTCCTACATAAAAGGCTCTGGTTCGTATTTCCTGAGGCGCAAATTAAAACGATTATAAACCTGTAGTAAAAACACAGAAATAATAGGGAATGGAATGGAATATAGAAGTTAAATCGAAAGCAAAATGGTTATAAAGGTGTAACAGGAGGAAAACCTTGCAGGTGCACGTTGAAACAAATGTTAGGAGAGAGTGAGAAGTAAGATGGAAGAGAGAGAATGTGAACAGAGGTACAGCAAAATGAATGAAAGGAGTTACAGCTAGGGGCTGAAGGGACGCTGCAGAGCGCCCTATGAACGCCTACAGTGCAACGCACTGGGTACACTGATGGCAATAGGCTTACCCCCATACTTGGCAGAATAAATTAGGCCTTTGACTCGTTCATTTTGACCAATGTATTTGTCCTACTTTGGGCCAAACTTTCAACTGAGAGGATTTTGTTCGACTGAATTTTCCCAAGAAGGTTTTATCCGGTAATAAGAAGTCAAGGTTACCAAATTAACTAGGGTTAGGCTACTAGGCTAGCATTAGCCTAGTCTAGTTTCTAGGCCTATAAAGACATTTCAACTTGTCAATGACAAGTACAGGGTTAGTCTATCAAGAGCTTATACAAGGATTGTCATTAAATGGTATTCTATAGCTTTCTTTGGTTACGTCGGCGAATCTATTGTTTTTAAAAAACAGATTTTTGAAGGTTCAAAGTTGGAGCGTACAATGGCCTACTTGGCGTTGGCCTACATCACCACCGTTGCAAACCCAGGCTTATCGTAAGTGCAATAATCAACCACATTAAATCAACATCAAAACGAACCGAAATACATTTAAATTCCCGTCATATTCGCGATTTCCGCACAGGTCACCGATGAGTGAGGTCAGCCTGTGGGCCACGACATGCATGGAAGGCCCCCTTCCTCCGGTATTTATCTACGGTCCAGTGACTCACCGTGTGGGTGTGCTCGTCCCCTACGACGACGAACAGGAGGTTGCAGACGATAAATAAGGTCCTCCACGACAACATCTTCGTGTGTTTTTGGTAAATTTGGGAAGTCTTTCAGGAATGTTTACACTCGCACATCTCGAGTCTCGACTCACGCCACGTCAGCTCGGCAGATGGCAGCAGTTTGACATCTGCTTACATACAACACGAACACCGCCAAACCGCCGCGGCTGTTTTCTCTTCTATACAATCGCCAGATCTTGTTTGCCCATCTTCAAGAAGCATAAATAAATCTGTATGACAGCTCAGTGTTTCTATTATACTAACTACGTGCATGAATAATTAGTCGTATGCTTCGTATAACGGGAGCACGACGCGAAACTAGAGAGCCTTATATGCAACACTTTATTCCGTGTTGGAGTGTCTCTAATATCAGAAGACGAACATCCTGCGATGATTATATTCAGTTTTTATCGTCGTTTTCCTCGTTTTAGCGAGTTTTTTTTTATTTTATTTAAGACTGTTAGTGTTGTATAGCGATTAAGAAGTGGGTGTATACTACGATCGAGATTTGATATCACTATTTATCGAGATATTTGATAAGGGAAGAATTATTGTAGGGAGGCTTTTCAGATGATGTCAAAATCAGCAAAATTACCTGTATGCCATCATTGCTTCAAATGCGAAAGAAAAATATAACAAGGAGTAAATTTGCAAATACCTCAGTAGAAAATGCAAATAAATACTTTTATTCTTATATTTGAAATACGAAGTTTTAATTTATGTATTTGGTCATGTTACACAAGCAAAGTCGCGTTTGCTGTCTTTTAATAAAGAAAACCAAGGCTCGAATTAAAGAGTGCTCAAACCTGCAACCAAGATTTTGGAACTGTGAAAAGTTAACTATTGTACAAATATGGAAGGTTCTGAGTTTGGTTCATACTTCAGAACCATTGTTAGAGGCGATATTTTATCTTATGTTCAGTTTTGATCAGTGGCGTACCTGGCATTCCATCAGTGGGAGCGCCTAGGCGGGCCAAGATATTTTTGGGGGGCCAAAGAAAATTACACAAAACTAATGTACCAATTCTGTAATTAGTAAAATATATTATTCTAGAATGTATATATCCATGTGATGAAGGAAAATAATAGTATTATTAATTAGTAAACCTGTATTTGAAATTACAGAGATCAATTTTCAATTAATTTTCAACTCTTACTATATGCAAATGTATCAAGTACTGTAATGTAAATTTCCCCACAACCTTATATTCAACACTAGCCTAATTTCCATGATCAAGTTTTACTTTTCAACTATAGTAAAATATCCTTGTCATGTAAATGTACCAAAATAGTGCATATCATCAAGAACACAAAAGACTTATGACCCTCCAAAATCTCTTCAAAATTTCAACCTATCCCATTCCCTCTTCTTCATCTTCTCTCCCTGGAAATTAAGTCTAAGCAGCAGCAGCAAATTGCATTGCACTTATTCAAAACTGTAACGATGGTTTCAGTCACTTCATACATAGGTTGGTAACATTAAGTCGGATCAAAATATCATGAGCAAACATGTCATTTGTGTTAAAACCTATAACTATGATTGTTCTTTTGACCACTAAAGGGTTAAAGTGTAGCTACAAAGGGAATTTCAACGGGGAAGGGGGTTCTTTGGGGAAGCCAACCATCTCACTGGCGGGGGTGCACCCCTAACACCCCCATAGCGACGCCGCAAGTTTTGATCCCGGCATTTTTTAAACCTTCTACAGTAAGTCTGATACTTTGAGCGCCCCTCAGAATTTACTAAAATGACAACTGCATTTAACCTACATATCCAATACTGGCCCTCAAATCTGCACAGCTCTAAAGGCAATTTGTGTTGTGCTCTTCTATAAGCCTAACCCTTACTGTACTGCCACAACTCTAAAGGC
>JANJGK010002609.1:97500-115000 GCA_039081455.1 Macrobrachium rosenbergii | reverse complement strand
ATGCAGCTTATTCGTTGGAAAGTCACTGAAGTCCACAAGGAAGATAAGGATAACATACGACTGTAATTGCAGAAATATGTTGGTATCGCATTATTTATGAGATACTGAAAAATATTTATGAAATGAATTGATAAAATATAATGCTCAATTATTTGCCTCTGAAATAGATCAAGAGCAAACAGCACCATCTGATGTGGGGATCTCCCCTTTTTTGTGTAAAGGCCTTTCTTGATTTTATGACCTTATCGAAAATTTCATATTGATAAAAAAAAAAAATAATAACTGCTGCTGCAAAAGTGACAACTACCAAAAGTTAAACAGCAAATGGAATGTTCTGTATGCATTAAATTATAATCCTTTTTATCTTTCCATACCTTTTTTTCTTTCGGTTTTGCGGTGTCAAGAAATTCTAGTGCTAAAAACAAAAAATTAGTATTCAATAAATCAGTGACTAACTTCACTTTTCTCGGGGTAACAGTGGTGATGTTTCAAATCAAGAATCTTATTTAAAATTCTTCCCTCTTTTTTCATTTGTATCCAGCAAGAGCTTTTAATGATCCTTTTGCGAATCGTTAGCAGGTTAAAAAAAAAAAAGGTTTTGGTTATTTCTCAAATACTTTTTTCAGGAAGCGTGGACTTGCAGGTATTAGAACGGATCAGACATAAAAGACAGAACAATAAATAAAGCGGAAAATGCCTGCACGTTTGATAGCCAACAAACCACAAGGGAAAAGCCGATTGCGCTGGAAAATGCTTCAATGTAAACTGGCAGCTTCTATCGGCGGGAAACTCAATTATTATATTGTACAAATCAGGGAGCAATGAAATCAAAAGAAATAAAATCCCGTTTGTGTTCTCTTCGCTCTGTTCACTGCCGGTGGCATTGTGTTCTGCCAAAAGTTAATTAGCACTTTCATGGTCATTAACGGTTATTATTTAATTTTATATGCTCACTTATACCAACGTCAGTACAACAATAATGATAAATGTGTTTTTTATTATGATTATAGCCTATGTTGACGGCCACTGAAAAGCCTGCCTTGGAAATCTTTCAAGCAACGTTTGGGCCCTTTCGACCGATCTTATTTCAGAGGCATCAAAATCTCCGCTGAGCCTTTATCAAAAAAATCTTATTTCAGAGGCATCAAAAGAGAATCTTATTTCAGAGGCATCAAAATCTCCGCTGAGCCTTTATCAAAAGAATCTTATTTCAGAGGCATCAAAATCTCCGCTGAGCCTTTATCAAAAGAATCTTATTTCAGAGGCATCAAAAGAGAATCTTATTTCAGAGGCATCAAAATCTCCGCTGAGCCTTTATCAAAAAAATCTTATTTCAGAGGCATCAAAAGAGAATCTTATTTCAGAGGCATCAAAATCTACGCTGACCCTTTATCAAAAGAATCTTATTTCAGAGGCATCAAAAGAGAATCTTATTTCAGAGGCATCAAAATCTCCGCTGAGCCTTTATCAAGAGAATCTTATTTCAGAGGCATCAAAATCTCTGCTGAGCCTTTATCAAGAGACTCTTATTTCAGAGGCATTAAAATCTCTGCTGAGCCTTTATCAAGAGAATTTTATTTCAGAGGCATCAAAATCTCCGCTGAGCCTTTATCAAGAGACTCTTATTTCAGAGGCATCAAAATCTCTGCTGAGCCTTTATCAAGACACTTTTATTTCAGAGGCATCAAAATCTCTGCTGAGCCTTTATCAAGAGAATTTTATTTCAGAGGCATCAAAATCTCCGCTGAGCCTTTATCAAGAGAATCTTCTTTCCGACAATGTTCCCAAAGAAACAAACGGATTTCGGATAAATATCGAAGCATTCAAATTAGTTTCAAATTCAGGGACAGAAGACGAAGATTATAAGGAATTATTGACAAAAACATATTTTTATCATTGCAACAGGACAAACAAAACATCATTTTCTGGGCGATGCTTTCACCAGAGCTGCATAATGTGGGATACGAACAAAAATAAGTTCCAAAAAGAATTCCCAAAATGGTTGAAAAGATTTATAGTTAAGATGAAGAGATGAATGGACAACGTGCTAAGAAGGACTGACAGACTGGACAGAAGGCCTCAGGATTCGAGAATGGAAATCAGACGTTCTATTTAACTGAACGAAAAATAAATGGAAGTCGTCAGGTGTATTCAACGAAGAATAAACACTTACATTAACGATATCACAAAACACGCAATGTCGCACATTCACAGTCTTCTTCATACACACACGCAAGTTCATGCACACTTGAACACATTCCTCTCACACACTGAGATGGAGGCCATTGGCCCCGATCCCTGACCGGAGCCTGAGAGCAAAGCAACATCTCGCCGCCTTAATTAAGGGCAATGAGCTTTGAGAGCTTCACAGGAAACTATTACAGGAGAGGTTTGGCTCGCTCTCTCTCTCTCTCTCTCTCTCTCTCTCTCTCTCTCTCTCTCTCTCTGCCAATCTGCCTATAGTCTATTTAACCATCGACCCCTGGAAAGATGTCTATTTTTTGCAGATACCGAATAGAATTCTGGCTGTTTATCAGTTCTAAATGCATGTAATGTCATATAATGGCAATATGATTCATTTTATGAATATAGTTATCCTTCAGAATCGCACACGTGTATCAAATATGTATTAATATGCATACCAGAATGTAATATTCTTAATAGGAATATGTTACTAATGAATTCATTTCTATTGGCGAGTAGGGAAGAAGATGAAAGTTGGAGTGAGAGGGAAGTGTGGCTCGTGTTTTCCGAATGTTTTGATGACATTGCAATACGTCGACACTTTCGTCGCTAACCGAAGGTGGTGTGATGGAAGGGGGTAACCTATTTGCCAGTTTTCGGTGATATGTATTTTGTATTCAAGGGCAACATTGTTGCGTTAACATGTTAGTAAAATCGTATCCTGTTATGGTGTTAGAGTATCCTGTGTATGTGCCACAAGATGTCTCTAGCAACTCAAAGTTACCAGACGTACAAATGTATGTTTGTATTTCAAGGCCAGTCCGGGTGTAGTTGATTTGCTCATTTATTTCTGATGCTTTTTTAAGACACAGAGGTCTTGGACATTCTTCTTTGTAATAAAGAAGTGATGAAAAGACACTGAATATGTTTGAAAAAGCCTTCAGCCCATACACATATACTTATTTTTTCCAAAATCCATTTGATATTTCCAGGAAAAAATGTCTATGGAGCGCTGTTTGGCACACGGTCACTTGCACACACAAAGGGAGAGTAACGCGGGCATAACTCACGAACAATTGATGGCATTGGTTCGGTTTCCTCAGAGTTTATTGCTCCTTATCCAAACAGACCCGGCTGAAACCAATAGTTTATTGCTTCAAAAAGATAATCGCCTCATCTTAACTTTATTTGCCTGTAACATCGACATCGATATATGTTTAGAAATAAGTTAATATTTATTTTTAAGAAAACATTATGTAAGTTTTATAAAAAAAAAAAAACCTCCATTGTATCAGAATAAACCTCCATTAATTACGAAAAATAACAAAAGCTACAATTTTAATTTGAATTCGCGAATAACGTTCATTATGGAATCACAAATATTACATAAAATGTATTTCCGTTGCAGTGAGATTTTTCTACTTCCATCAAAGGGTGTCAAAAAAATGTAATAACGCTGATATGTATTCTGGTGGAAAGCATTGTGCTATAATTCTTGCTATAGAGTATAATATTTTTCGCGGGCTCTCCATCTCTGAATGTACAGAAACACTGAGCATATATCAATGTCATTAAAATACGTTGAACATTGCATAAAGGAATGATTGCACACGAACTCATGTTGCACTTGATAAAGTTTTTGAGAGCATAAAGATAAATAAAAGAAAGGTCACGCACACAATACACAGCAAAATATCTCTACATACCCTTAGTTCCTTCTTAGAAGATCAGCTGGTGGAACGGTCTTTTAACATTATCAACCGACACGGTAGTTGGCGGTTAGTAAAGCCCAGCCACCCGGAGTACACAGAAACCCCAACTTGGCCTTTTATAACTCTGGAAACATTCAACCGACCGGGATGAAGCTCCGGCTTTAGAAGTTTCCCGCTAAGGTCTCTAAAGAGAGAGAGAGAGAGAGAGAGAGAGAGAGAGAGAGAGAGAGAGAGAGAGAGAGAGATCTTTAATAAAACAAAGCAACTCGGTAAATTCGGACGAAGCACACCATCTATTATTTGAGACAAGGCCCGTGTCTTCCCCTGACGCTCAAAAGCAATAACCTTTGTGTAAGCATTATTATTGATCAAAGATAATGCTTTTGCAACATCAACGGAATTGATATTGGTTGCGTTTACAATTGTTTCCAACTTCTGACTTTGTCTCAGTTGCGTGTGCTCTGCAATGAATGTAGCCTCTGGGATGGAAAGACTTCAGAACAAAACGCGAATTCTCCATCACAGAGAACTCTGCTTCTTTCTTCGAATAGACTGCTAATGTATCCTTCGTCTTAATAACGGCAGACATGGATCGACATTTCATGGGAAATTAGTTGTTTTAAAAGTATAAGAGGCACTGGATGGTAGTTGGCAAAAACGGATTTCAATTTCATTTCTTTGTTTTATTTTTAGAATTTCGTTAAAACGACACTCGAACGCATGGGAATGTCCGTGACCATTACTGGAAATAGAACAAAGTTCAAAAGGACATTTCCAAAGACCAAATTTATGTGTTCCTTCTCGAAGATGTGTTCATTCAGTCCATCCATCAATATATATCATGCTGCGAGGGTCCATTAAAAAGGCGAAGCTCGTTTTCTCTCTTCATTGAACAAAGGCAGACTGAGGCGTCCTTCTCGTAAGGTCAGGGGGGCAAGCGGTCAAAATCACATGTTACGCATTCATGGTCCTTTGCCAGGACATCAGAACATCAGTTGATTAACAAATATTTAAGACAACTTCATTATCCTTGAGTCAAATAAACATAACACCAGAAATCGGCAAATATTTTACCACCTTGATTACGCCACCTCCGGTTGAAAGTAGCGTCTACGTTTCTCACTCCAACTCTGTCTTCTTCACTACTTCACTATCTAAATAATTTTATAGAAATGATTTAGACAGTAACATATATGGATTACAATTGTCATTTTCATTATGATTATTATATCTTATATATACTGTACATATTAACATTCCCTTATTACATATATAGTAAAGTGCTGTTCTGTAAAACAGTATAATGTTCAAATTTCTATCATCTTGGCTTCGAACCAAGTATTGGAGGTCCATAAACAAAAGTGATGTGGGAGACATTTCCTTTCAGTTGCAGCCTGCCTTACGTTTTTTGCCTTCGATTTTCCATCCGAAGATATGTTAGGAAATATTTCTTTGTAATCTCCGATTCTCAAACGTTCTGATTTACAACCAACGTAAAAAAAAGCTTGTTCCTTTGCTCTGGAACAAATGACTGCGTTAGAGAGCGGAAAATTTCGTTATCATAAAGAGACCATCTAAGAACCACTGATTTTATTTTTATTTCAGTAACTTCATTAATATACATTGTGTTTATCAAACTACGAGCGAGTCCGTAAGAAAACTAGTCAAAATCAAGTTACACTCTTTCGAATAACGGGGCAATAAGGTCACTGGTCTGCGAGTGTTTGTATGTCAGCCTCCTTTGTTCGATGTTCTCAGCTATTAGTTCTCGAGCGAGTTATGTGCTGGCGGAATGACCCAACGCCCTGCATTTGCTTCGTGATGCTGGAGCTTTAAAAAGCCTCATGAAGCTCAAGCGGCGATGAAATTCAGGTCTTTCCCCCATCAGGAGGACTGCTTCCGTTTGATCTCTTTCGGAGTGAGGTCTCTGCTAATTAGTGCAGCAGATAATTGCATATTTCATAAGAATCGTTCAGATAGTGAAACAAGCATGAAATTTTGCACAAGTGCTCTTTAAAGTTCCCTCTATCAGAAAAGGGCGCTGGCCATGCAAAAAATTTAATATGGCGGCCAAATTCCAAGATGGCGGCCAGTATCGACAGATTTTGGCTAATTTTTCACTAGAATGGCATGTATTTGCTTCTAGCAATATGGTAAAGCTCTTCCATACTATTTCTTGTGAATATTATGTTTCTGTAGCTTCCCAGTACAGTTTACCTTTAAATATGGGGGCTATATGGCTGCCAAGAAAAGGTAGAAACAATAATTATAATGAGAAATAATGCCCGTTCAACAATTATCGTTTTAAGCATGGATCTTGGTTTCTGTGGTTTTAGATCCTAATGAGGCCATCTCTTTCGAATAACTCATCAATTTTGAAGGAAAATTAATAAATGTAAAAGAGTGTATGTCTGCACACAACCAGGGCACACTGGTGACATCACTGCTGTGTAACTCAGCATGGGGTTCAGTGCCAGCTAATCCAGCTTTACTAATCCTGTAGTCTTAGACTAGTAGTTGTAGTATAGTTTAGTTTAGTGTCCCAAATGCTTTCTAACAGTCCCAGACCAGCTATAGTTAGATAGCCGCACCTGAATAGACAGGATGTGCCAGCGCGGGAGAGCCGAGCCAAGGGTATGGGGGCTGTACATGATGGTTCATGTACTTACCCGGATGGTGTACAGATCACACGGGACTTAAATGGCACTGGATGAATGATCGGGCTAGGTGTAGGGAGACCGAACCTAGTTGAATCCCATACAGGAATGTGTGCTTTGTTTAAGGTGGTAAAAGGATAACCCCTCGGCCTTAATCAAAAGTGAAATCATGGCAGAATGTGATGCCAATCCAATATTGAGCAGTAGAAAAACAAACTGGAGTTTGTGTTGTCTTTGTCAGAAGGACAAAAGAGGTGAGCACTTGACATCACCTCCAAGTCATCATGTCCTAGACCATGATGGGTACACAATGCTGGCAAGGAACATTCCCATGTTCAGTGAAATTAATGAAATGCCACTGATAATGGATCCAGCAAGGCTGGATGAAGGTGATGGCATAGAGGCCACTCTCAGGAAAAATGCAGCAAAATACCATGTGAACTGTCGCTTGTTGTTTAACAACACTAAACTGGACCGTGCAAGAAAGCGACAATCCAATGACCAACAATAATACAAACTATGCTCGTTGGCTGCCTATTCACCTCAGGGACATGCTTACCCTAGAGAGTTCACACCCAGAGTTGCACAAGGAGTTCAAGGCTGGCAACTTTGTTGTGCACAAGACCAGTCGCCAGTTCTCAGCAATGGCTCTTGACCAAGCTCATGAGCAGACCAATGCCTTTATAAAGGCTGATGGCGGAGCCATTGGGCTGACTGAAGATCCGTCAGCACTCAGAAGATGGATGGTGGCTGGCACAGAGATCATCCGCTTGGTGTCTGCATACGAAACAGAGGTTCAAAGTAAGGAGTCTAATGAGCAGACAACACACCATGAACAAACACCTCATGCGCAGAAGACATTCTTGGAGAGAGTCAGCAAGCTGTCATTGGCTTTGCAACACTTGGGAAGTCCTTTTCAGGAAGAGAGCCAGGATCTGTATTCCATTGACAACAAAGACATTGCCCACCCCAGCTCAGCAGAACTTCTACAGACACACCTTGACAGAGGCCGCACTAAATTTCAGAAGTTTTCAGACTCTTTGGCAAACAATGCAGTCTCCTTCTATGAGCCGATAAAGAAGAACAGAACTGACTTCTTCAGGCAAGAAGCTGCTCCTGTAGAACAGTCAAAGCAGAAACTTCTGAAGGAGGATTGCCAGCTTTTCTCAAAGCTATTTATATCCTGTCAGAGCCGTGAATGTGATCTGCAGGAATTCTTCCAGCACGAGAATCAAACATTCCCAGCTTCCCTTAGTGAGGGTGGTAGGCTGTACACATGTCAGAAGTCTCAGCTGACCTCGGTCCTGGAGAGTCATGTTACACTAGAAGACAAAGAACCAAAGACTGATGTCCTCATTGTAGATGGATCAGCTTTGGTCCATGCCTTGCCACCAAAGAAAGGAAAGACCTTTGAGGGCTATGCACTTTGCGACTTCTTGCCTGTGATACAATCCTATAGCAGCAAGTACACATCATCACATCTTGTATTTGATGTATACAATACATCCAGCCTCAAAGCTGAGACCAGGCTCCAACGTGGTCAAGGAGGAAGGCGCAAGGTGACAGACAAGAACACAATTCCATCCAACTGGCGCAATTTCCTAAGACACGATGCCAACAAGACAGAGTTGTTCCAGTTCCTGGCAGACAAAGTTGCCCAGATGTCTGCCACAAATGTTGTCATTGCCACGAAAGGGTCTGCTGTCCTCAGCACTCATGAGGCTAGTCTTCAGGGACTGGAAAAGTGCTCTCATGAGGAAGCTGACACCCGCATCTTTCTCCATGCCAAATATGCCACAGAACATGGAGCCAAGACCATCACGGTTAAAGCAAATGACACAGATGTTCTTGTCGTTGCAGTCAGTGCTTTCTCCACCCTCCACAATCTAGGGCTAGAGAAGCTATGGGTGGCATTTGGCCAAGGCCAGAGCCTGCGCTGGATTGCTGTGCATGACCTGTGCAACTCTCTGGGCCAGGAGAAGGTGAATGGCATGCTCTTCTTCCATGCGTTCACAGGCTGTGATACAGTGTCAGCCTTCCGGAGCAAGGGCAAGAAGACCGCCTGGCAGACATGGAACATCTTTCCAGAGGCCTCCACTGTGTTCTCCAAACTGAGTCACTACCCTCTCAGAGTGGAAGAGAGTGACCTGAAGGTCCTGGAGAGGTTTGTCATACTTATGTATGAAAGATCCAGCACTGCTGGCACTGTGGATGAGGCTAGACTTGATATGTTTGCCAGAAAACAAAGGGCATATGAGGCCATTCCACCAACCAGGGGAGCTCTCCTCCAACACACCAAGCGTGCTGCGTACCAGGCTGGTTGTGTGTGGGGGCAGGCCACCCAGTGTCAGCCACAGCCAGAGAACCCTGCTGAGTGGGGATGGCAAAAGTCTGGTGAAGCATGGCAAGTCCTCTGGACAACCAACTCGCCCTTAGCCAAGAGTTGCCAACAGCTTACCAAATGTGGATGCAAAGCAGGCTGTCGGGAAAGGTGCAAGTGCTACAAGCTGGGTCTTCCCTGCACAGCTCTGTGCACTTGCAAATGTGAAGTCTAGATAAATATTGCCCTCTCTTCAGTAGATAATCTAGCTTGAGCATCCAACGTGTCATGCTATGCCTACCTTCTTATCCTCGAATTTTTCAAAGGTGTAGGTTGAGAGACCTATACATAGATTGGTTGCGTTTAGTCCGTATTTCTCTTCTTTTCTTTTTATGGTTACAGTCTTAGACACAATGTTGTATGTGACCATACCATTACTATTTCAGTTGAAAATAGCATATTAGTTAAACTGTCTGATCACATGAATATACCATTAAATAAAAACAGTTGGTCTCTATGTCTGCTAGCGCTGTGGATAGAAAAAAAAACTTTTATGGCAACCATTTTGTACGCCATCTTGGTTACAATTCATTTAGTAAGGGTTTTCAATAAAATGTGTGGTATGGAACATTTTTATAACCTAAAAGTCGAGGTTTAAAAAAAAAAAAACTGGCATATTCCATCCAATAGATGCTCCCAAACCAGTGAATCTCAACATAGATGGCGGCCATTTTGAAAAATAGCCGCCATCTTGGATTTTCAGGTGGCCAGCGCCCTTTTCTAAGAGAGCGTAGTCTTAGGAATGTTTGTGCCAAATTTCATGCTTGTTTCACTATCTGAACGATTTTTACAGCAATCTGCTGCACTAAATGGCCGCAGTGAAAGATCATGATTTTGGTAATCTCTTTTTTTCTGGCAAAACTTCCGTTTCCAGTAGATTTGCTCTTCATACGAAAGCCACGATTATTGCACGCACAAAACAATAGTAGTAGTTTAATTAGGGTCCATTTTTGCAAAAGTGTTTCTTCATGCGAAATTCATCGTGAATGATGAAGCGATCTGTGACTCAGAGTGATTCGCCTTGGAAAACATAGCTGAAGGGCCATAACAAACAGAGCCAGTAAAAGACAGGTGGCCTAACGCATGGAAGCAACAAAATGATGGTTTATAGGCTGACACTTGTCATAAGCCAAGGAATATCCCTCAGTCACCACCTACGTCCATCTTTTTATCTTAATGAACGTTATAAAAAGAACCGTCATGTAAGTATTTTGCCAAGTTATTGAAACTAGACGTAGGATTTTGTGCAGAGATGGAGGTTTCCCGCATGACAGGTTACTATCGAGAGACCCTAAATCATTACGGCCACATCTACAAGCATGAATGAATCACTCATAATTAGATTAATTTTAATCAGTAAGCATATAAACCATATTACTGATAATTTTTTAACGTTAAAACACCACTATTGCTATATCAAACTTAATGAGATGAATTGTTTCAGTACGATCAGTGGAACATATATATACATTAAATTTAGCCTAATCGTGGCTGTTGGAAAACTAAAAATCTTTCAGAAATTTTACGAATACATAACTAATATATCCCCAACACTTAGCTATAAAGGTTATATGGAAGTGAAATATTTCTCTTCATCTTGATAAAATACACACACACACACACACGCAAACATGCACACTCACGCACACTCACACAACACATATACAGTATATATAATATATATTTTATATATGTATATATATATATACATATATATATATATATATATATATATATATATATATATATATATATATATATATATATATATATATATATATATATATATATATATATATATATATATATATATAATGTATTTCATTATGTAATATATATATATACTGTTGACATTTTCACAATATAATACATCCTTCCAATATGTTGAATTTGTTTTCGATATACATTTCAGGATAAACGGAGAATCTCTCTCTCTCTCTCTCTCTCTCTCTCTCTCTCTCTCTCTCTCTCTCTCTCTCTCTGACAGATGTTGTTTTTTTGTGAAAAAAAATAAAAGAATTTAAGTGAAATCTTAGAAAGAAAATCAAATAATACTATCATATGGCAAAATAAAAATAAATCGGCTGAATAGTAATCGGAAACATCACTATATTGAATCCTATGAATTAGCTCTGAGGGAATAAGAGAAGAAAAGAACGAGGAGAAATAAAGAGAAATAAAAAAAAATCGTCTAGCCGAGAATACATCAACCGCTTGTGTTGGATACACTCAGTCCCTTAAGTGAATTCAACTTGTTGGGGACACGACCACCCCATTCGTTTTGAGACCGCTGCCAGACTGGCTCAGTCCTGGCAAGAGCGTCGTTTTAGAGGTCAATAAAACCCCAGTTGCTGTAAAAAAAAAAAAAAAAATGGGGGAAGGGAGAATTTCTCTGCATGGAACATTGAGGGAAAGAAACCCTGGACTCCCGACCATCAGGGGACGGAAGAGAGGAATGAAAATATCCATCACCTTCACCAACGAAAGGTAAAACTCAGTCGAAGTGTGTCCCTTGGTCTAATCCATCGTCTTGCAAGTAATGAAAATGAATACAGCAGATAGAAACCCGTTTCTCTTCTCAGAGGAATTCCACTTCAAGAAACTTCAGACCTGCATCGAATCGGTATATAACCTGTCAGTTTTCCAGCATCACTGACAAAGGAGTTTCCTGATAAACTAGCTTCTTTAATCTCTCATTATTTCTACTGATTTTTATTGTTAAAAATATGTGCGGTTCATTCCTTCCCGATGAATTGTGATGTTGCAGATCTTTCAAACAACCGTCATATTGCTTTGCTTTTGTTGGTCATCACCAAAATAAATGATATTTTGCTCAACTCGAGAGAGAATGAAATACTGACAGATATTAAGTCATTAATATAGTTTACTATGTATTTCACGAACCTGAGGATTAACTTACATCCAAAGGTAATTACATTGATGAGCGTTTCGGCTACATCTAGGATTCGAATCTAGGTCTTTGTCTCGAAACAATGATAAACAGTCAGCTGTCAAACATTTGTAACATAATATTTAGGAATCTAAAGTAACGCTGTCATAAGTGGCAAAAATTCACACACACAGACGCACATACATAAATGCGCGCTCGCACGCACACATATATATACATACATATATATATATATATATATATATATATATATATATATATATATATATATAATATATATATATATGTGTGTGTGTGTGTGTGTGTGTGTGTGTGTGTGTGTGTTTGTGCCTGTGTGTCAGTTTCTGATCGTGTTTGTGCAAAGTGATACTCGGGTAAACAGAACCTGTGTAAAACAGTTGTTGCGTAATGAAAAAGCTCGCGAATGCCGAGGCAAGAGCTGCAAGGCCATCAGTTCCCAAATCTACTTGTCAGACAGACTGGTCTGTTTGAAAAATGTTGTGTTTCATGCCTCTCTTTGCACCGTTCCTTATAACTTTCAGTGAAAGTGTATTTTCGTTCTATCATCTTCACGCACTTCTTTAATACTTGAATTAACTGACTGATGTAAAAGTTGTTCAGCACATTTAGTAAATGCACATTTTTCAGCAAAAAACTATAGCTGCCAAAATCCTTTATGCAACCCACATCCGTGACTTTAACTTTCTCTCTCTCTCTCTCTCTCTCTCTCTCTCTCTCTCTCTCTCTCTCTCTCTCTCTCTACCGAGAGAGAACACTTCTTTTTTTTACAAGGTTATCGCTAGAAAACACTTCTGATAAATCCATCTTGTAATACTGGGTCGTTCATGAATGCCTGGTACACGAATGTTCAGCAGCATATACTTACAAATACTTACACAGCTGGAGTCGAGCCACTCTATACACATTGCGCCACTCACCTCCTACTCATGCTTCCTTGATAAGTCAACACCTCGATCACCCCATCTAGCGAGCACGCGCCCGTCTCCCTCTCCTTCTTTGCCCTAACCCTCCCGAATTACTCTCTTTTTATCATTATATTTCCCTTCTTTGTGTCCAAAGTGAAATCTAATGAAGTTGAGGCCAGACAACAAAGACTTTATGACACTCGTCTGAGGAATATTTCTTCTTATTCCACTTTCCTTTTTACATCGGAACTCCCATGATGAAATCATTTTACTTAGTACAAATGAGGGATATGCCATCAAAATTATGTATTTCTCATCTCATAAATATGATATTGCTTTATCTGATTGCGTTTTCATACTATTTCGTTATACGATGAGCTTCAGATAACGTATGCAATGCCTGACAGGTGTATTGGTGATTTCGTAATGTTGAGGCAGCTGAAAATTGTTCTGTATTGCAATCAAAATCCCGTATTTCATGAATGAAATAAATGACCAGAAGGTAATAATAAGAATATAAAGAAAATATAACAGAAACTCCGAATTGTTCTCTCAAAAACTGCGATATCCGATATCAGGAGGAGGTCACTCACAGTCACATTTGACAGAAACCGATTGACTTGACAGCGAAAAATCCATTAAATGAGCCGACGTCGACGTTGATTTCATTATCGCTCGTTTAATGAATTTCCTCTGCCGCTGACACACTCGATGCTCATTTGAACCTCACTTTTCATTCGTTTCTTTGCAGAATGAGAATGTATCGAAAAACTAAATGATATATTTGAGCTCTTCAATTATCAGTAAAGACTGCATTTGATTATGCAACGTGACCCCGTGTGATTATGGGACCCGGGTTCATTTCCCGCTACAGGACATCGTAATATCTTCATATTTCTTGCACTTGGATCTTAAGGTTTTGTAGTGACAAGCGTATCCAAAATAGCGCAAAGAATTCGAGAAGTTAAGGGGGCATTGTGGCTTTTACAATTACAATTACTTATTTCAATAAATTGTCTAAGGAACCGCTAAACAAGTCGAACATTTGAAAGGTTAACTGCTGAGAAGGAAACTGTAAAACTATGAATACAGTTTAATAATTGGTTTATTTTATTCTTCTGTAGTTTCATTTGTTATTATTTTTTTGATGAGAGACTGAAACGGCAATGGCTTCCAAAGGGACCGAATTCACCGAAATATATGTGAAGGAACTTCCTCTAAGCGGTAAACGGAGCACAAATATAGAAGAGGACAGAGAATTCTGCATTGGGAATGAATGAATGAAGAGTTGGGCAAAAGGATTTCCTTCGAACTCATGATTCCCGAACCTTCTCTGTGAAAGTGTGAGGCTGGCGTGTACAATGAGGATACTTCAAGAAATGCTTAATAATAATAATAATAATAATAATAATAATAATAATAATAATAATAATAATATTATTATTATTATTATTATTATTATTATTATTATTATTATTATTATTATTATTATTATTATTATTATTTTATTTCGTAAAGCACCCTGATGATTATTTAGTTAATATTCGATTTCCAGGGAACAATCGTATATTTTAGGCCTGAACCTCATTCTTTATTTGAATCAATATAATTTTGATAAACTTATTGTTTTCTTTAAAGATAAAATTGACCACTGGATTTCGATTACTTTTCTTCGTTGCTCCAACAGGACAAATCGTATGAGATCGAACTAACAAAATTATATCAATACACGAAAGAAGAATTGAAAACCCAATTATTTCCTATTCTTGCGTACATAATGTTGACGATAGATGCATTGTCATTCATTTATAATTAATTTTTCAATGAATATAAAGGAAATGAATTTTAAGGGGGACATTTCAAAAAAAAAAAAGAAATCCAACGTAATAAACGCGAAACTGAAAATATGCGAGCCTATGAAATAGTCATATTCTGTTCTAAACAAACCAATTTTCATATATATATATATATATATATATATATATATATATATATATATATATATATATATATATATATATATATATATATATATCACATTACCACAGGTGAAAAATAAGAAACGGGGTGTAGGTCCTGACCGGTTTCGACTTTATTTCCAAGCCATTGACGAAGGACTGATACAGAGTGTGAGAAGTCACAAATATATATACTACAAGAACAGTACTGACGAACATACACAGCCGTTAGAGGCTCCATATCCCCACTCAGGCCGGTGTCGAGGTAGGAGTGGCCTTTAAAACTCATTTGGCTAAAAATCACAATAGACTCTCAGGGGACATTGCTGATAAACAGACCATACCCCACCTCAGATCCACACCTGACAGGTGTCATGGAGGCGGAGTTTGGAAACTCATTAACATTACTACCCTCGTACTGTGTTTACAAATATGATAATCCTATTTTCATATATCTCTACTGCCTACCTTAAAGTTTAAACAATTTACAAATTTCTTTTGATATTAAAGGATCAAGTTTATACATCCCTTGACTGATATTCATATTATGGTTGTAACTTTCTTTTATGAAGCTAGATTCAATGATGTTCCTTTCCAGTGCATTATTAGAATATACAATCCTTTTTGCCCCTTCCCAGTTGATAGCATGATTGTTCTCACTAACATGTACAAATATACCACTGTTCCCTTGTGCATATCTCACACATTTCTTATGTTGTTCAATTCTTTTTTCCAGTGCTTTCCCGGTTTGGCCAATATAAAAGTTGTCACAAGACTTACACGGAATTTTATATACACACCCTTTAATATTGTCTGGGGAGTTCTTGATAAGTACATTTTTCATTGTTGTATTGTTCTTAAATGCGACATTAACACCAAAATTCTTAAGAAGATGAGGGATATCTTTCATACTATTATTATAAGGCAGAACAAGCAAATTTTTTGTGTTGTAAGGTTCTTTCTGGTTTTGATACATAGTCTTTTTTGCCGCTTCAAATGCACTGTTTAATACACTATCAGGATATTTCAATTTTTTGCCTGCATTCCTAATCTTATCTATTTCATCATCAATATATTCAGGGCTACATACCCGTAATGCTCTTAAAAACATAGATGAAAACACTGACTTTTTAACCTTATTGCTTTGTCCAGAATAGAAATGCACATAGGAAGAAATATTAGTGGGTTTTCTATACACACTATATTTAAACCCACTACTATTTCTTCGTATGAGGACATCCAGAAACGGTAAGCACCCATCATTTTCCATTTCCATCGTGAATTTAATTGATGGTACTAATTGATTTAACTTAGCAAAAAAGTTTTTTACATCTTGGTTCCCTGGCCATACACAAATTATGTCGTCAACATACCTAAACCATGTTACATTACGTGGGATTATGTTGTTTAATATCTTCTTTTCAAAAAATTCCATATATAAGTTACTTAACACTGGGGATAGAGGGTTTCCCATTGCCATACCAAAATTTTGTGAGTAAAATTTACCATTAAATTCAAATTTACAATCTTTTACACATAATTTAATCAGTTCAATTAAAGTACTTTTAGAAAATGGGAAAAGAAATTACACTGTTGCAAAATCAAATCTAAAATGCTTTAAGCAAAAGGTTATGTCTTTACCTTCCTGAATATAACATAGTGTGTGTGTGTGTGTGTGTCTGTGATGCTTTCAGGAGACATCATCCGTTGCACTGATTTTTTAAACATCATCAAAAGCATGTGGGTGTACACAAAGGTACTCCATTTATGTATTTGCATCAAAGAATGGGGAGCACCATACAGAAATAAACACAAATAAGGAAAAGCCTTTATCATCCCAGACTCTGCACAGAGCATGTTCGTTGTACTGACAAATCACCTTTATTTTGAGCGAGAACATATTCCGGTAAAACTTGCAATGGAGAATTTTGCCACAAAGGTTCACGTCATCAGCATCACTCCCTTTGATCCCTGTCGAAATAAAACACTTCAAACAATGTTCCATTAATGAGTTTTTGGCTTTATAATAAACGATTTTTGTCTGTGATTAAGATAAAAGCAATTTTTTTTTTGCAATACTTTAATGACTGCTCTAGGTTTCTCTAAATAATAATAATAATAATAATAATAATAATAATAATAATAATAATAATAATAATAATAATAAAATGCACGGTGTACTAACTTGCCGCATAAACATCTCCATGCCTGGACTTCTGTGTAGTCCATTAATTAGAGAAACAAGCTCTTACGAAATTGTCCTTGTGATTTTGCTCAACTAAATTAGAGTACATATCAATATAAGCAGGACACTTCCTGTATATGCTACGTTATGTCAATTGATTTATAATTGAGGGTAAAACCATCGGAGCAGCATAGATGCTGATATATATATATATATATATATATATATATATATATATATATATATATATATATATATATATATATATAATCGCTCTTATGCTTGATTTTATATATGAACACCACCGGAAAGAAAAGAAACACGCCTGCAGATCCTGACCGGTGTTGCATTCATTGCTGCGCAATCTTCAGAGGATTGATACAAAGTACAAAGTGGTAAAAATTCATAATGTCCATGCTAACAGGACAGTACACACGTACATACAATCGGTTGGGAACCAAGTACTTGTACCTGACAGGGTATGACCCCGCTCCAGACGCCTGTCAGGCGCCAAACTAGCACGTGTTATAAATTTCTATACGTTTTTCTCAATCTTTTGAAGAGCGTCTATTAGCAATATATATATA
>JANJGK010002609.1:67500-90000 GCA_039081455.1 Macrobrachium rosenbergii | reverse complement strand
GGAGCTGGGTCTCTACTGTCTGAGGTGACAATGGTAAGTGGCCTACTATTAACTGTTGCTTCCACCTCACAAAAGAGAGTACACAGTCCTTCATAATCCAACTGCTGTGTTCCCATGACTACATCTAGGACTCTCCTCACAGTACCTATCAATCGTTCCCATGCTCCTCCAAAATGCGAGGCACCTGGAGGATTGAAAATAAATTCCACCCCAGCCTGGAGCAACTCGTTTCGTACCTTGTTGTCTCCCAAGAACTCATAACTGGAGTCGAGAACCTTCCGTGATCCCACAAAATTAGTGCCGAAGTCGCATCTAATCGTCTTAACCTGTCCACGACGGGCCAAAAACCTCCTGAAGGCATTAATGAATGAGTCTGATGTGAGATTTGAAGCTACTTCCAAGTGTATGGCCCTCATGTTCAAGCAGGTGAATATAACTCCCCAATGCTTTATCTGCGCTCTGCCCCTTTTTATGAAGAATGGTCCAAAAAGGTCTACCCCGCTGCGATGGAAGGGAGGCTTCCCTGCCTCCACGCGATCGGGTGGTAGATCAGCCATTTGCTGCTCAATAACCTTTCCATGTGCCTTGCGACACTTGATGCATTTCCCTAGCACACGCCTCACCGCTGCATTGCCCTTAACCACCCAAAATTTCTCCCTCATTAGACCCAGAACATACATTATGCCCATATGGTTGGAATGCTCATGATAATACTGGATGACCATGTCAGTCAAGTGACCCTTATATGGCAATATAATTGGATGCCTTTCGCTCAGGGCGATATTTGCCAGTGATAATCTCCCTCCGACGCACAACAGCCCATTTCTCAGGATTGGTTTCAATCTTCTTAAGGAGCGGGAAACCCTAATGGTGTTACCCTTATGAAGACTTGCTATCTCTACCTCATAATCAATACGCTGTGCCACCTGGACAACCACGTTCTCTGCCAAGCTCATAACTTGCGTGGACAATTGCATATTTAGCTCGCTAAGCTGCTGCCTGTGTTTGTACATTAAATATCTACCAAATAGTATAAACCAACCCACGGCTCTGAGGAGCCTGATCCACTGTGAGTAGCGGTGGATGATTTTATGCAAACCCATCTGCCTATGGTCCGACCCAACCCCAGAGCTAATTGTTTTGCAGACTTGAGCCTTTTTGGGACCTATCTCACGCCTAACTTCTAATCCTTCCACACTGTTGGACATGTGAGCTGGCTCTGTTGGCCAAAAACACTCCTCCTTCAACAAGAAATCTGGCCCTGTTCTCCACCTTTTGGACTGCTTGGAACGTGATGCATCGTCGGCTGGGTTCCATTCAGAGTTAACATATCTCCACTGATTCTGATCACTGCCATCCCTTATCATAGAAACACGATTCGCCACAAATGTCTGGTATCTTGCTTGATCATTCTTAATATACCGCAGGACAGTTGTTGAATCTGTCCAATAACAGACCTCATCCACCTTGAAATCTATCATGGCCAGAATTGTGGTTCCAAGCTTTACGGCTAGTACAGCTGCACTAAGCTCTAGGCGGGGTACTGAAACATTCTTCAATGGCGCTACCCTTGCTTTTCCCATAATGAATCTACAAGATACATTTCCCCACTGATCTGCAACTCGCAAGTATGCCACTACTCCTAAAGCCATGATGCTTGCATCCGAGAACAAATGTAACTGTACTAAGGTAGCTGACTCCCACCCAATAACCTTTAGGCATCTTGGCACACTCATCCCTCTAGTCTGACTCAACTTGTTCACCCACACCCTGATGCGGTCAGTGGTATCGGAGTCCAATTCCATGTCCCAGCCTACCTTCAATCTACACAAGTCCTGCACAATTATCCGCCCCTCAATTAAAACTGGTGCCAATATGCCGAGGGGGTCATAAATCGATGCTATGGTGGACAACAAGCCACGTTTAGTCCTTGGAACTGAAACTATCTCTGTCTGGACACCCAATTCATCAGTGGCCAAGTCCCACTGTACTCCCAATGCCTTTGTCTTATGTGACCCTGATCCATCTATAAACCCTGAAATACCCTTACTGTGCCACTCCTTTGGGATGGATGACAAAACCTCCACACACGAGCTACTGAACTTTGTCAATGTAAACCCCCCTCTTTTGCAAAGCTCCTTAACCTCAAACAAATTACTTAACAAGGCATCTTGGCGATCCTCAGCTCTCAAACAGTCATCTACATAGAAATTGTTAGCCACAGTGTCCCTTGCTCCCTCTGAGAACCCATCCCCAAAGTCACTGGCTGTCTGTTTCAGCACGAAGTTTGCAATGCTTGGCGATGAACAGGCCCCAAACAGATGTACAGCCATTCTAAATTCAGTTGGCTCCTCATTGAGACTATTTTCCCACCAAAAGAACCTAAGATAGTCCCGCTGATGTTCTGGTACCCGTACCTGGTAAAACATTGTATTTATATCCCCTGTATAGGCAAACAGACCTCCCCTAAACTTAACCAACACCCCTAGCAAAGAGTTCATCATATCGGGTCCCTGCAGTATTAGGTCATTCAACGACGTGCCCTCCACCTTGCTCGCACAGTCAAATACAACACGGACCTTGTCTGGCTTGTCTGGATGTTGTACACCAAAATGAGGGATGTACCATACATTCTCCTGGCTGGCTGAGGTCACTCGCTCAGCACATCCTTTCTGTAGCATCTCGGTCATGAAGGTACTATATTGCTTAGCATAGGCATCGTCCTTCATTAACCTTTTACGAAGGCTGTGCATACGGCGCAGTGCAATGTCCCTTGTTTCTGGCAAGGATCCAAGATTGTCACGCAGAGGCAATGGCACCTCATAACCCCCACCTACAGTTCTAACCCCCCTTTGAATTAGTTCTAGCCATTTCTTATCCTCTGCAGACATTTCCCTTTTGGGAGATGCCACATCCTGGAAGTCACGATTATAATCTTCCACCAGCATGCGGTCTAACTCTAAACGCCTGCTTGTCACCTGGATCCTATTGACGTGCTCTTGACACCTCTTGTCCTTTGCCCCACAGACTACCCAGCCCAATAATGTTCGTATGGCATGTGGCTCATGGAGGCAGGTTGAGTTGATGACTTCCCTCGGCTCGAGTAAATGAGGAACATTGTTCCCAATTAATAACCCTACTTCAGCGTACACATCTGGGATGTCTATTCCTTGCAAATGTGGCCATCGTTCCAGATCTCTAGCTCCGACCACATCACACTCATCTATAGGTATGCGTGAGGTGCTTAACACTGGGGGGAGTGTAATGCAATTCTTACCATCATAGTCCAATACTGACAATCCTGAGACTAGGCTACATGCAATTTCCCCTGTGCCATTGATGGTTTCAACATTCACCCTAATGTCTTGCATCTCAGTGCAGCCTAAGGTCTTCATTAAGGCCTCTGAACAAAAGCATGTAGAACTCCCATTGTCCAGGAATGCCCTCGTCACAACCTCCCTTCCTTCCCTGGACCTAACCCTTATTGGCACAACTGACATCCCTGTGCCTGTGCTACCCCCCCTAACTGCCCTGAACATAGCAATTTTGTCATGTGTACCTTCCCCCTGAACCACCAAGGCCCTGTTTGAGCTCTCAGGCTCCACCACTTCTACTTCCTGGTGTCGGTGCAGCAGAGTTGGATGGTATTCGTTGCATATGTTGCACCTTTTCTTGTTTCTGCAATACCAGGACATATGACCACTTCTCAAGCAACCAAAGCAAAGCCTCAATTCCTTAATGGTAACCAGTTTATCCTCGTGTCCCATCTTAGCTATTTGGTCGCATTCGTCTACAAGATGTGGTCCTTTACAGTGCCAACATGAAAGCGGGGCATTCCCAATTTTGTTACATGAAACCTTCCTCGCCTTTGTTAAACTCTCAGATTCGCTTGGTGCTGAACCTTCTCCTAACCTAGGGGTGGCGCCCTTTTTACCACTCTCGTACAGGTGGCGCCCAAACAAAGGATTTTTTAAGACCCTAGCCTCCCTTTCAATAAAACTAACTAAATCGTCAAACATCACAGTCCGCTTCTTCTCGCTAATCCTTTTATCGGCTACCCTACACCATCGATCCTGCACGCTAGACGGGAACTTGCTCAGGATCAACCTCATTGTTTTTGGGTTCTGCAATTCAGCTACTCCATAAGGGACACACGAAATTGCATTTCTGCAAGTTTTTAACATCACTGCGTACTCATCAAAGTCTTCCGCATTGTTTTCCCCCATGTCCTTCCATTTGACTACCTTATCCACGTACACAGTGGCTATTTGCTCGAGGTCGCCATGTCGCTCCTCCAGTAATTTTCTTGCCTGCCTATAACCCTCTGAAGCATCTAAGTGGAGACAAGCTGCCACTATCTCATTTGGCCTACCTGTTGTGTATAAATCCAGATACCTCAGCCTTTCCTTATCATTCGTCAACTGGCTGCTAAACACATCATCAAATGAGCGGATGAACCTAAAATACTTGGTATAATCTCCATCAAACTTAGCTATATCCTGCTTGGGCATCAAGCTTTTGAGGCTGCAGGAGGTTAATGCCTGCATGATTTCCTTATTACTCAAGTCCCTTTGGTGATTCCCAGCTGAACTACCATTCCCACCTAAGTTGACTTCGTGCGCCTCCGTACCCAAACTCATGGGTTGTTCACTTCTGCCTGTGTCAGGGTCCATGTGCACCCTTACTCTAGTAACGGGAGTTACTTCTTTGGCGTTTTCATCAAATTGTTGTCGAACCTTCTCCTCTGCCACTACCTCAGCTAACTCTGCTTCCAACCTAAGCTTCTCCTTCCTCTGTTTTAATCTTTCTTCCTCTCGCTCTATGGCCTGCAACTCATCCAACTTCTGTAATTTTGCCTCTAACCTGGCTCTAGTAACAGCTGCCAGTGCACGCCTACTCCCACTGGAACTCACGCTCGACCGTCTAGAGCCCCCTGAAGCAACAGATTGCCTACTAATAACTGATGCACTATCCCCCATATTTAAATGTTCTTCCTCTTCTGTGCATGATGCTTTTTGAGGTTCATCGGTGATGAGCCCAATGTCCTCTCCTGCCTCGTGGTCCTGATTGATCCCACTGTCCTGCCTTACCTCGAGTTCTCTTAAAAAGTCCTGAACACTCCTGCCCTAGTTCCCTAGTGACTCCCTCAGACGCTGATACAATTCAGATTTGTTCCCCCCCATTGGGAGGTTTCTAGCTCTCAAACCTTCCCTCAACTGCGCAACTCTAAGGGTCTCCATTTTCCTAGATTCCGCTCTGGCCACTCCGTATGAGCTAACAAATTCCCTCGGTGAACCGTAGCTAACCTAACCAATGAGTTGCCAAGAACCTGCACTACTCAATGGAGACTACTACCAATATGTTATTCGGTTGCGACGTCACAAAGATCCTCCAAACCTAGAGAGCAACCCTGAATTTATCAATGTTTTGTGTCCCAGACCTCAAGTGCCATTTATTGCCACACCTATGTACTTAGGCCCTGCTGCACGCAGCAAACGGACTGTGGGAAATCATCCTACAAACCTGAATTAATACCCAATGAGGCTTCAAACATGTTCGACTGTTCTTCCAGCTTAAGCATGCCCACCCCCTTTAATTGCTACTAACCTTTACTGTGGTTCATCAAGGTTCCCAGCTAGGACACCACAATCCCACAAAATTTGCCAAACTAGCCCTTACCCTGAACAAACTCACCAAGATTTAATCAAGCATACCAACCACAACATTACGTCCCTCCCAGGAGAAATGGCCCAAATCTGGAAACCGTCACAACGTATGGCTATATATATTCAATTTTTTTTTTTTTTTTTTTTTGAAAGGTAAGATTGTAAGAACCCTAGTTAAATACACTTTACGCACATAAACCGCCGCCCAGCAACCAACAATCCTCACATCAAATGACCCAAATGTTTCTCACGCAAGACAACGTACAAGATTATCCTGTTGAATAATGCCCCAAAACAAAATTAATTACCATAACTGAACCAGCCCCTCACTACTGCCTTAACGGCCCTCCAGTAGAAATAAACTTAAGCAGACATCAGAATACTGGGCTTTAAAGGTCTACCTTCATCAATAACTGTTAAATATTAATGAGATGCCAAAATTCGTTAAACCTCGCTCATGAACATTTTAATGCATCCACTGAAGAATCGACCTGTTCCTTGCAAATTAATGTTACCTTTGCCGACACTTCTAATGAATTCCTCCTAACACCGTCGGCGATACACAACTGAATGCATTCGTTGTAGGACCACCATGTCCCTGATAACTAGTATTTCACTTGCGCTGACACCTCTGACAAATCACGCCTCACCTTTGGCGGTTTATAACAATGTTCCTAACGAGCATTCAAACCACGTCACTCATAAGCGACTTGTCGATTATGACGACACCTATAATAATCATCATGCTTAAAATTCGCTTTGATGAAATCAACAAGGGTTTCACACATGCGTAGACTTAGCTTTCTTCGCCCTCCTGTTCTTCCTTGGGCGCAGCGTGGCAGCGGACGTATTTTGAAAACTTGCTAATCCCCTTTTCCTTTCTTCTTCTCCGCTCAGCTTCGCCAGGGGAGGGAACCAAATGGGATTTGTGACTGTAAAGGGCCCTGAGTGGGTATTGATTGAAACATCGACTGGCACTCGCTTGACTTTATTACAAGCACAATCGCAATCGGTCACTGAAAAATGAACATAACATAAATATTCACAGTAGTGACAATCCTGCATTTTTACTCAAATGAAAACCCTTTAAACTAAGACAGGTAAATCCTTAACTTACATTGTCAATTTCTCATTCATTACTACAACAATTAAATAACCAAAGTTGCACATAGAACAATTAAATAACTAAAGTTGCACATAGAACAATTAAATAACTAAAGTTGCACATAGAACAATTAAGGAATATACGTTATAAGCATGGCCATACTCTTCAATGAATGAAAATGCTATGAGCGAGCTCTACCCGTCCGTTATCCCGGCCCACGTGCACGTTTCACCCTAGTCTAACCCCTACGACCTCTTATGCGTTAATTCATTATCAAATTATGACGATCTCTTGGCAAAATAACCCATAATGCTTTCTTAACTAACAAAATAATACCCTTTTTTACTTACCAAATCGTTTGCTTTCCCACTGTTAGGACCTTCTGTCGCAGTTCCCACATGGCCTGCTGACTTCATACATTCCTGAAGTGGGAACGCCATTGTTAACTTTATGCACCTGACCTCTAACAATACTCGGCAAACAAGTTCTGTATTTTCATTGTATCTACTGCTCTGTTGTTGTTAATTGGTATTCATCAGCAGCAACCCCGCCTCTTAGTCTATAAATCTCAGTGCACAATGGCGCTTACCTCCTCAATCGCTCAATTTTCTCCGCGAGTCATACAAGTGGACTGCTCCTCTCCGCGGCTGCTTTCAAAAAGGCCTTTCCTTGGTCCCACACAGTTGACTGGGCAGCGGGGGGAGATGTTCCAATGGTTCTTTTTTTTTTTGTTCATCATATAGAGGGGAAGGAAAAAGGTAAAGCGTCCCAAATCATCCTTATAGAGTCCAACAAGGGGACCTGTTCATTTGTAAATCTTTTTTTTTTTTTTTTTATTTTACTCTGAGGTGGGAAAAGACCATGCGCTTATATCAAGTGAGCCGAAATTCAGTTACGAATCTTTCCTATGCCGCGAAAATGGCTGTTTATGACCGCGCTGGGTATGGTTGTTTACAGTCACGCCGAGGGAAAAAAAAAAAAGAAATGCCTGGCTTTTCCCGCGTCGACAAGATACATATTCCACATTGTAAACAAAAGGAAATATCTAAGAAAGCCAACTTTAAGAAGAAGGATGCGATGAGAGTTGAGACAATGCAAAGCATTATTTACATTTGTGATACGAATAGTTCTCTCACCTTTAATTCATCCTTACCTGTATCCCCTGGGAATTGATGAGACCCCTAGACCTCCCTCCCTCCCTCCCCCCAACCCCTTCTCGCGCCCTTTCTCTCCGCCATCTCAGAATGAACACAAAAATGGAAGGAGGTATATCATGACACAGCTTTGCACCCGAGACCAAGTTCCACAAAGGGAAGCCAGAGAAGCCTAACAAGTATTATGAGTAGACTTATTTTCTCAACATAAAAGAAATATCTGGTAGATCCAGCAGGCATAACTATAGTCGGCACGATAATATTTTGCTTGCAAATTTGATATACTTAAGAGTTTATTCCTCACTATTCTCTCTCCAGGGATCATCTTTTGAAGAGTCAGGGAAAGCCTCGTTCCTGTCTCCTTCTGCATTTATCAGTTTCTTCGGTTAATGTTACGTTTGCAACTCCCAAGGGAGAATCCCTTCTTGGGGACATCCAGAAAATGAGAGACAAATCCAGAATTTAACGATGAATTCACGACAGCATGAGCTAAAGGTCGACCTAAAGCAAGTCAAACTTTGCACAATGACTCATTGCCATTTCTACTGATATTGTCAGAGACAATGCAACAAGGCAATAAATTATGTGCTGCTACTTTTCTTGTTGGTGCCAATATACATACATACATACATATATATATATATATATATATATATATATATATATATATATATATATATATATATATATATATATATATGTAACGACCCGCGTGGGCCGTTATGCAGGTTCTTTAACATACTCAGGACGGGGCTGTCAAGACTGACGGCAGATGCAACAAACAAAGGAGGAGAAAACAACAAAAACAATAAAGTAAGCTTAATATTAATTTATTAAGGCAAGTATTTACAAGTGAGTCAGGTCTGGTAAAAAGATAAAAACCATAAATATAAAAAAAGCCAAAAGGCAGCACTAAACAAAATCAAGTTAAATAAACAATTAACTTCATAAACAAAAAGTAGCTTAAAAAAAAAGGCAAAAATAAACAACAGCAGGCAGAAAAAAAAAAATACCAAACATACGTCCTCCATCGGGGCACCAAGACAGCCCTCAGCTGCACAACAGGGACAAGAACCCACCAACCAGAATACCCCGATGGAGACGTCAGGACAGCCTCACGCTGTCATCAAAGATGAGCAGCTCGTGGTCACACGACTACTCATGGTCACACTCCACCTCTACGTCGTGCTCCACTTCCTAGGCGTGCTCCAATTTGCTGCTCAAAAACTCGACCAACGTCGACTCCAAAAACTGCCTGCTGCTGCTGCCACTGCCGCTACTTTCGCTGCCCTACCAGACCCGACTGAAGACAGAAAAACGGCAGCTCACCACGAAAACATCAAAACAAAAAAAACTTGAAGGTAAGGAGGCAGCAATCCACAAAAGGGAACGAGCGGGGAACCAGCAGTTCCCGCAAAACCATCAATTAACGTGATATATATATATATATATATATATATATATATATATATATATATATATATATATATATATATATATATATATATATATATATACATACATACATACATACATACATACATACATACATACATACATACATACATACATACATATATATATATATATATATATATATATATATATATATATATATATATATATATATATATATATATATACATACGCACAAATAATAAGATCCAAATTTCGTTTTTAATATCCAGTTCAGTATACATCGGGAATAACTTGCACCCAAAGAGAATTATAAATGACAGGTGCTTCGTCACTAATGAGGTCTGAGCTTCCGCCTGGTTGGTAATCAACGAGATTACTGTGACTAAGATCACTGAGCCACCAGAGAGTTATATATAGATTGATATCGACTCTTCTGTGCATATGCCTGTCGAATCTAGGCTCTTATTTTAGATTCGACATCAACCAACCTCCAGCGTGATAACTTATTGGTAAGTTTGTTACATGTAACTAATAATGAACGTTTGTCCCATATACCAGGGCATATTTTGCATTCATAAATACTTAGCTACAAGTTTCGTATAGTATTCAGTTCACTATACATCGGGAGTTGGTCGCAGCCAAGGGGAATTATAAGTGATGACATCTCATTATCTTAGAACCGCGAGGGTTGGAACATTTTAAGATATTTTAAAAATTATCTGTAAAAGAAATGTTCTTCATCTTATTGTATTATGTGCCTCAGAAAAGTAGTTTCATTTCAAGTAACTGCATTCCTCGTTCTGTAGTGAATGAGTGCTTTCTCAAAATGGCTTGTAGTTTTAATCGTAACCAAAACTGAAAGTTGCTATTGCGACTGTAGGCTAACAGTCATTAGCTGTTTGACGTCGCGATCAGTGAACAACAAAAAATACATGACCCATATGAGTCTGACCTGTTGGTAGCTCAAACACTAAACGAAGAAGTCATAACGCATATCCTTGATCTACTGAAGCCCCTCGCAATCCCTCTCAGAAATTCTGACATTATTAATGAGAAAAATCCCAGAAGCCTTTCAAAGTTAGTATACCTTAGTTTAACCAGACCACTGAGCTGATTAACAGCTCTCCTAGGGCTGGCCCGAAGGATTAGACTTATTTTACGTAGCTAAGAACCAACTGGTTACCTAGCAACGGGACCTACAGCTTATTGTGGAATCCGAACCACTTTATACCGAGAAATGAATTTCTATCACCAGAAATAAATTCCTCTAATTCTTCGTTGGCCGGCCGAGGACTCGAACTCGGGCCTAGCAGAGTGCTAGCCGAGAACTTTACCGACTTGACCAACGAGGAACTAGAAGCCTTTAAAAATTCCTTCAGGCAAGTCTCCTTTAACCACAATTTCGCAACTGATTTTACTTATCTATCTCTCAACTATCTAACTCAGCCTTAGGGTCAACACTCCCATTCTTCTCAGGGAACAAAACAAAATCATAATATTCACTCTTCCACTGCAGCTGAAAGCTGAGAGAGACAGTCTATTGTTAGAGGAGTAACGTGCCAGTCGTCGCTTTGTCTTTCATGAAGCAGCAGCTGCAGAACTTCACTCGCTACAAGGCATTTCCACTTTTTCTCCCGTGCAAAGGAGACTGTCGATCAGGATGTTTGTGCTTTTGGTTTACATTTACGAATAATAATTGCGTTCCTGTGTGGTTATTTTAAGTTCTTATGTGAATGCGCCCCGGAGATTACATTTTGAATATTTCGCGGCCATAAGTATACTATAAGGCATTATACATATGCACGCATACTGTACATTATATATACTGTATATGTATATATATATATATATATATATATATATATATATATATATATATATATATATATATATATATATATATATTAGGAAGGAGAAAGCCACAGGAGCACTTAGAGATTCCGTCTATACATTCATTATTAGTCCTAGTCGACGTTTCTTGACCAGTGGTCACATCATCAGGACATCTAATATTTACAACAGTATGTATTTTCTGTTAATAATGAACATCTACAAAAGATGATATTAGAATCTGAAAATCAATTGCACTTAAAAAAGCAGTTGCACTTGAATGGATTTGTAAATTTTAAAACTTAGTAGATGAGAATTTGAACTGATATTAAACGAAAAATACGTGGCACAACTTTCAGTGTAGAAAAAGAAAAAACAATAAAAAAATATACCATAAAAACAGAATAAGAAGGCGGACAGATACCGATAAATTATGCCAAGAAGAAGGGAACAGCCGTTGATCGACAGTTTCGGAACCTCCCTCTCCGATTCTTTCATCGTTAGCGCTGAAGAGGTTGGAGAAAGAACCCACACCATCAAACTGAAAAGAGAGTTTCGGCATTTCTTTTCTTTTGTAGACTTTCTTGTTGACTGTGAGTTGGATTCTTTACCTTCTATTTACGAATCAAAGACTATTTTTGATACGACGCCAGTTAACATTGCTAGATGAATTAGATAATTAATATCAGAGAATTCATCTGCATGAAATCTTCAATTAATGCCGGGTACTCGCCATCCTAAGAAAGACACGACTGCCCTCTGTTAATTCTGTTCAAATAAAAAGGAGAATATCCCTATTTTATCTTGCGGTGGTGTTCTCTGCGTGTATGTATACGATAAAATAATTCTATCAGGGCGGTACTTTCTGATACTGTAACTTCGTTTGTTTTTGTTCGGAAGAAGCCTGCCAGGCTCAAAACTACGCCTTAATAGCTTCCTGAAGGTGGTATTCGCGGGTAACTTTTAGATGAGTGTTGTCTGTTTACCTTCAAATTAAGATTCATCAGATATGATCGTGGAACAGGTGAGATTCCTCGCCCCCCGAAAATAGGAAAAGAAAGGAGCACAAAATGCCGGCTATTAATTCAACGATAAAGAGATAAGAGAGAGTGCAAATAAAATTCTTTGGACAAATATAGATTAGTAAATAAGCACGCAACATTAATATAGATAATACTTTCATTACAAAGGGATGTTTTCTGACCTTTATGAAAATATTTTTTCCCCATAAATTTTCTCTACGTAGCGTGAAAAAAGTGTTACGATAAATAACGGCGTTTTATAAGGAAAGAAAAAACGAACTTACAATGTCCAAATTAGAGTCCTAAGTCCAGCCTGGATTCCGTAAACACCAAGCATTAATTATGTCATTTCGCAGTATGATGCGATACTATCGTAAGGCTTTTCTTCAACTACTCAAAAAAAAAAAAAAAAAAAAAAAAATTGTCTCTCTTGAGAAAGGCATCAACAGATATAAAGAAATATTTAGCAAAAACAGAAAAATTACGTACTGGACTTAAATTTGATTACTGATAAAGGAAGTGTGAACTGAAAGAGTTATCGGTACATACATGATTACATTCCCCATCCCCACCCTTACCCACATCCACCAGCCAAGAAGCAGATAAACCGAAATCTTTAGTGATAAAAGAAATAATTTAACCAGTGTAAGTAAAAGTGTGCATAAATTTAACAAACATCCTGCAGAAAACGTGTGACATTCCTCTGGAAAACAAACCACTGGGCCATTCCCTTGGGAGCGGTTTCCCCTTCAGTGCTGTTTTCTGAAACTGGAGGAGAGAAAACAATTGCGCCTTTTTTTTTTTTTTTTTTTTTTTGCATTGTTTTGCTGGAATTTACGAAATAAAAGGCACGATGTGGGAGATTTTATACTGAACCTATGAGGCGTTACTACAACAATATTTTTATACACACACACACACACATACGCACACACACACACAAACACACACTCTCTCTCGTCATTGATGACAACGATTTTAGACCGTTGAGATCATCCGGAATTATGACCAGAACAAGTAACAGCCCCCATCGTCAGTTGATAACATTTTCAATGTCAACCCAGACAGGTGAAACCCTCCGCTATTTTTTTCCCATGTTGCCTGAGAGGTCACAGATTACAGTGTCGCATCCGTTGTTCTGGCTTTGGCGAAATGGGCGGATGGACTTGGAACGTGGTGAAAAGATAGAACTCTATCCATAACCGGTGGAATCTACAATGGATGGGGTCTTCATCTATAGCATAGAAACATATAATTTAATGATACCTGATTATTATTGGCTAGCCCCTCCCAAACTTTATCCTTTATAGCCATAATTCGCTGCAGTAACTAGAGTTGCGTAAATTAACTGCTAGAAGGGAATGTGAATAAGGTTCTACAATAGTCTTTATGAATAGTGTTAAAGTTACAAGTTTCGCTAAATCCTTCGATTATGTCATTAATTAAGCTCGTGTCCCATTCTGCTTATTAAAAATAAAATTAAGAATATTTTATATTTTAATTACACTCCGTATGTCAAAATAATCTTTTTATACTATTACACTATTGTTACTGCATTGCCATGGGGACAAAAGTTAAGTTTCACAGGAAAACTTTCTGTTGAAAACTAAATTGACTTTAGAGGAAAACGAAGCTTAAATAATTAAGCTTTCAAAGCCAGATTAACAGCTGATGTGAAAACAAGAGAGAGAGAGAGAGAGAGAGAGAGAGAGAGAGAGAGAGAGAGAGAGAGAGAGAGAGAGAGAGAGAGAGCGTTGTTGAATTTAGCCGAAGCCCATTAAGCGTTTGAATGCAGTAAAAAAGTTCTATTTGAACTTGTGCATTATCATCCTGGGATTATTCACTCAGCCGAATAATTGGAAGCTTACTTATGTCCAAGATTCTCTTATGGAAGACTAATTTAGCTGAGTAAGATTAAATAGAAAATTGCTTATATAGAATTATAGCTACTTATGTGCTTATGTGATTTGGATCAGCGAGAGACATTTGTTGAATAGAAACTGTCAAGGCTTGCAAAGAAGGTGACAAAAACTTCCTAAAAAATTTAATGAAGAGCCATCACTTATTTCCATCTCTTCAGCAGTGTCCCGAAACCTTCACTGGCCATGGAAAGCCACCTCAGTAAACCACAAGGGGAAAGATCTTGCGAATAGACCTCCATATGATCTTACTCATCCAAATGAAGTTGGAAATGCTCCTTGCTACCTGTATTAGATATAATATCACTACCATCAAGAGGGCATTTTTATGCTGAATGAGCCCGGGAATTCAGCTTTGTGAATAGCAGCGAGGTGACAAAAGATAATGGTTAAACCGCTCTTGACACAGGTCAGTTTCAAAATTGGATCTTCTCACTGTTTAGAAGACTTATATTATGAGCTATTTTTGCACATTTTTGCACTGTGTTGGAGAAAACGGCAGAACTAGCATACTGTACATGTCCTCTCACAACCACGGCGGATGAATCTTAACCTGAAAAGAATCAGTAACTTTCACCAGAATGATGCCAATAAAACCAAGTCTAACCTTGAAAAGAAAGAGTGAATTTTGCTTTACAATGTCGGTTGAAGGAACACTCTCTGCCTACAGCACTGCGAGCATTGTTCTTTGTGCTCTTCTCCTCCCAAAAGAAAATTGATTAGCTTTCGAACGCCAGTGTTACAGGGAAAGCATAAACTGGAGGTCTTCCTCCTGCCTCTCTGAGTAATCTACTTTTTCCTTTTTATAATATGCAACCTAAAGTCCCTACGGTATTTCTTCATATTTAATGTCGTTATCGGTTCTTACAACACCCATTTGTTTGTTTGTTACTCTCTTTCTTCAATAAAACTCACGGCCTTTTCTTACTGAAGGACGAGGCATTTTACTTTTCTTCCCTTTTCCTGTTTTATTTATTCCGCCAAAACTTTCTGACAGCACGCCAATACCCTTTACAAATGGGGTGAAACTGAAAGGATATTTTGCCAATATTCTTTTCATATATGTCGTTCCATGGTTACTGCAGTCAAGAAAGAAAATGAATCTTTTAGCGTGTTGTTACAGAGAGAGAGAGAGAGAGAGAGAGAGAGAGAGAGAGAGAGAGAGAGAGAGAGAAAGAGAGAGAGAGAGAGAGAGGTGAAGCAACCATAATATCGCTATAATCTTTATACATGATGGTAATACACTAAATGGATGAAGGGTCAAGAAAGGCTAATTGGAAGTGATGAGCAGAACTGATCACCGAAAACCAAAAGTTGCACTTAAAAGCCACCTCAGTGTATTTGTGGGTGAGTGGCGGAATGATGTGTCATTATGAACATTATGAACGGTGAAAATCGCATAGCAGGCGCCATTCTTACTTCGCAATTTCATATAACAACTTTAACTTCTGTAAAAAAAATTAAATACTCTACATGGATTAAACCTTTTTCAGCAAAATTATGGATTAAACTTTTTTGGGCAAAATTAAAAGAAATCATTATGGTTTCAACGTCACAGTGCAAATTTAGCCGAGTACACAAGAACAGCATTACCTAATGTACTATACGGGTGACACAATGTAATCAAGAGAGTTACAACGAGAGAAGAAAGTGATATTCTTTGGGTAGTTTCCATCATTGTTATTGAGAACGAGTGTGTTGGATTTGCCACAAGGATTCTATGACTGAGTTCTTCCAAGTAACAAAGTTTAACCTCACATAAACAAATTCACAAAAGTAACATTTGTTATTGGGCGCAATTTCCCCTTTGATGTGTAGATGGGTGTGTAGAGTGCCTTGGAAATGTGCACCTTTTTACGATGTATGTTGATGTGGTAGTGCATGTTGCTATAAAAGTCTTCAGCCTATTATTTTCAGAGAAGGAGATTCGTACGGGCTGCTCTGTGAGCAAGAGCCTGAGCAAGTATAGAACCAGTTGAACGACATCAACAGCAAAAAGAATAACAACAACCCTTCTCCCCCTCCCCCAAACTCGTCTCACCCGTGTCGAAGGTGACCATCGAGGAGGTCGGAACGTTGGTGATGAAAGAAACAAGTAAATAATGCACCAAAGTTTCTTCGACGCAATCGAGTTTTCACCGCAACGTATAATGCTGCATGAAACTCTCAGCCGCGGCCCATGAAACTTTCAGCCACGGCCCGGTGGTGGCCTGTGTTCTTGGCTCTTATAGAATTGCCAGGCACAATAAAAAATAAAAACTACTGAGGCTAGAGGGTTGCAATTTGGTATGTTTGATGATTGGTGGGTGGGTGATCACCATACTAACTTGCAGCCCTCTAGCCCCAGTAGTTTTTAAGATCTGAGGGCGGACAGAAAAAGTGCGGACAGACAGAATAATGGCCATCCCGACAGTTTTCTTTTCCCGAAAACTAAAAAATAGGAAGCAAAGGCTGAAGGACGACGCCGAAATCCATCTGCAGGAAACCTACTGTTAAATTCTACGAATGATCTCCCTGTATTTCACCACCTTCTCTTGTATAGAGAACAAAAACTGCTGTGACCACACTGCTGATGCAGGTCTCTTTACCAAAGTGTGAGCAATGGCCAATTATTGCCATATGTTAGCGTAGAAAAGAAAAGAATTATAAGGAAAATAGACGAGACTCAATATAAATGAACTCTTCTTCTTCTTCTTCTTCTTCTTCTTCTTATTATTATTATTATTATTATTATTATTATTATTATTATTATTATTATTATTATTATTATTATTATTATTATTATTTTGTTAAAGAGAATGGCAGCATCAGTGGAATTGACTTTATATATGATCTTCTCAGTTCTTTTTATTATTTTCTTCTCGTCAGGGCTGATATTTGCTAATAACTGGCCGATGTTCATAGTCTGGATCAAGATCTAGATAAACAGGTCTAACACTCCCGAGAGGCTATGACGTCACCGACGCCCGTCGCGCCACCAGTACCGTGATCTCTCTTATGAGGCGTATGGAGTTTTTCCGCAAGTTGATAGAATATAAGGTTTTTTTTTTAGCTAAAAAATAGCTCTTGTGTCTGTAATACATTTTATTTTCAGAGTTTCTAATATACATGATTTACTTTAAGGAATATTCCATAGAAATGTCATTGCATATGCCAATAATTCTATAGCTATACAGTACTTTACCTAACCAGCTGATTTCTCTCCCTCTTTCTTTCGTATCTTATCCCACGATTTTTTTCATCTTTTTTCTCGTCTTAGAAGCATCATATTTGTTTATCCTCATAGCCCTATTCAGGTACCTCATTTTGAAGAAAACACTTATCTTTGCAAAAAAATTTAAAAGTTCAGTAGGAACATCTCTTACCGTCATCTGCAACTCAGATGCCAGCTTTTTGACACAATCCTTTCCTTCCCTGAGCGTGTCACCATGGATGGCCTTAAAGACTTGCCTCATTAATTTTAATTGTCCCATGAATTTTTGTGATGGAACATGCAAATTTCCCTTATTCACAAAGTCTATCCATTTTTTCCCAGGGTCAGTGTTGCAGGCTTTCTCCCTATTTCCGGATACCTGTTGACAAATTTTTGCACGATATACCCTCCTATATAGCATAAAGACTCTTCCTCAATAACATCATGGGGTTTATTTGATAAGCTGGTTATATCAGAAAATTCTAAACTGATCCCTGCATCGTTATTTTCAGTTTCAATGTCGATATTTTCGAACAAAATGCTGGTTATGCAGAGTTCTAATGCTAACTCTCGTTCATTTTCATCATCATTCGAAGGCACTTTATTCCTAACTAACGTTTCACCAGGTATGCAGAGAGAATCGTCATTTTCTGAGAATGAGTTAGTCTTATAACTAATAAAGAATTTTGTTTCCTTCCCCAGTAAAAATGATCTGAGTCGATACTTGAAACTCAAAGTATTGGGGTACTCATGAGGACCATGCATCTGCCTAATTAATCCAAAAAAATGTTCCAAGCAGTCTTGATTGATCCTTCGGGTCATTATATAATCTAGACCAAATAAGCTGCTCAACATATCAAACAGTCCAATCAAAGATTTGCTACAAAGAATAATACCTTTCTGAAAGCCTAAATAACGACTTGCATGACCTTTCACTCTCATAGTTCTCATGTGTTCCATCCTACCCAAAAGGTCTTTCTGATAGTCTATATCCACACCATAGGCATTTCTTGATTTTACATCCCCATACATTTCACTGGAATTCATCAAGTCAAACCAGTCATTTGCTAAATCTATGAACTCAGCTGTCACCAACCAGTTCTGGGATGAAATTAAACCTTTCTCTCCTAGAAACTTTACAGCATTAGCACATGTTTTGGACATTAACTGAGCTGCATATTTTACACGTTGCTTTTGAGTTCCTGACACATTAAGGTGATTTGGAGGCAGTTTTGGTGTTAAAGTGTATTCATTTTCTGTTTTATTCAACATTTCTCGTATAGAAGCAGATGAAATAAAGTCTCCTTTATCTGTGTAAAACCCACGCTCCAAAAAATTATTTCTTATCAACTTAATCATGTGAGGTGCATCAGCAAATACAAACACACTCCGATCTGCACACGGATTTTTAAAAGAAACTTGACCCTGTATGGGATCTATCCCTAGTTTTTTCCAGATTCTAAAATTGTTTGGTCCTAAATCATGCACCAGAGCTACAACATTAAATCCTACTTTCTCAATATAAGCTATCAAGTCAAGAAGTATATTTTGTACATCAAAATTTTCAAAACTATAAAAAATTGGTTGTTTCCATTTATCTACTAGGCCTCTCAACATTATAACAAGAACCTTGTTGTGTGGCTTATAAAGTTCATCTAATCTTTTATCATATACCCACTCACTAGTGATGCTCATTTCGTCTACTGACATAACAGCAAGTTTTTTCGCAGGGGCTCATTGTTTTAGACTTCGAATTCATCAAGGCTAGGACGGAATGCAAAATACCAGGCTCACATTCGAATACCTTTGCCCTATTACTTAAGCAACTCTCACTGGGCAATGGCAACCCAACAACTGTCCTTAAATACTTATAACACTTTGAACTTAGGCTTCTCAAAGTTAGGGCAGAGGAAATATCATTGTCTGTCCAAGTGACTCTTTTTTGAGTGACTAAAGCCTGAATTTGTCTTGCTTAAGATTGGCATCAAAGCATACTCTAGCTGTTTTTCAACATTCAATTGAAGTAATTCCCTCAATTCTTTATTCGCTTTTTCAAGAGCTTTGATCCGTTGATTCAACTTTTTTATTTCGTCTTGTAATTCTTGACGTGATACTCCCTCATCTTCAGAATAGCCATTTTCTCCAGGAACTGAAGTTTCATCTGTATGAGCGCACAGCATTTCTTCAACATTTCTTTTCCTGCTACGTCCTCTAGCCCGATCTTCTCTTGTAGACGATGTTGGTATTGAACCTGCCATGGCAAACATACCTTTAATTGCACATTGTCTGTACCTTTCTATTGTACAATGCACAAACATTGATAAAAACAAGAGTGCAGAAATTTTAAAGAATGCATCAATACTGCAGAAATTTTGAAGTCCTATACAAGCCTAACGGTGCCAAATACTTGTTTGTTATCACATCTGTAAATATGATGATTAGTATACAAATTTCAGCTTACCTTTATATAATGCCTTTGATGGCACAGCATTACATTTGAGGGTCTTCCTACAAGTGTTAAGGAGCCTTGCTTAAAGATCATCTTCATAATCATCATCATTGAAATGAGCTGAACAAATGACAGCATGCGTCGTGTTGATGTGATCAGCACGGTGACAGGCATGAAGCCATTTATTTTTAAATTTACTGTCTTTAGGAAATTTAAAAAAGCCTATACCCTGCCCTTTAGTGTTATCCTTACGGTTATTACAACCGTAAACTGAGCAATTATTGGGCATTGGAAACCAAGAATCTTTTTGCTTCCGCTTGCAATCTCAAACTATAGCCGACTGACAGGCCCACGGGTGACTTAACAAAGGCGAAGCAGACAACACAGAGGGAAGACGGGCGCCGGTGACGTCATTTTTCCCACAGCTCATGAGTGTTAGACCTGTTTATATAGATCTTGGTCTGGATAAGGAAACATCAGCCCTGACGAGAAGAAAATAAGAAAAATTCAGAAGGCCATATCTATATATATATATATATATATATATATATATATATATATATATATATATATATATATATATATATATATATACATACATATATATATAGGCTATATATATATATATATATATATATATATATATATATATATATATATATATATATATATATATATATGTGTGTGTGTGTGTGTGTGTGTGTGTATATATATATATATATATATATATATATATATATATATATATATATATATATATATATATATATATATTGTTACGTGTGAGGGTCTTGGTTGATCATGTATTATTCAATTTACGTAGTTTTCACGGCCCTGCAAACCAAGATTACATGTAACCTGCCACTTGAAGCCAAAAGTTAACCTCAAAGACAGTCGTTAATTAGCCAAAGGTCGCCAGTTAAGGGTTATTAACCTTAACAAAGAATATTTGAGATGAATTTGATTTTAAACGCAACGGTTCTTCCAAACATTCGGACGCGAGGCATACAAAGCATCGAGATTTAACCTGATTTTGCTTACCCTAAATCCTAGGTATTTTACTGGAATAACGGGGTTGAAGCTCACAATATAATAATTAGGCTTAATCTAGACTTTGTAAACACATATACCCTAAGTGGTGGCTGAAGGAAGAAAACAAAGAAAAAAATGTGAAATACAGAAAAAAAAAGATAAAAGAATGGGCGAAGTTTTGAACAAAAAGCGACTTTACCTTAGGACGAACGTTGTGCGCACCAACACCGCCGGGAGGGGCTTCGCAATTGCTTCTTCACTTCACTAATAGCATAATAGAAAAAGAACGGGGACAGGGCCACCTTCCAGACGTCTGCCCGAGACGGCGGCTAGTTTCTCTCTGTAGTTCCCTGACCGGCCTGGGTCAAAACAGGCCTACAGTCATGCCTTAGGCGTCTATGCTCTGTTAAAAACATTCGCCACGAGAGACAGGTAGAAAGGAAAAAAGGACTTTAGGACCACCTATTCTTAAAGTTGAATATGGAAATTTCTCCTATGGGGTTAAATGCCTAAAAGCTACCTATTCCTTTCTCCAACGGATGTTAAAGTTTGAACTGAAGACGCTCCTAATGCGGACAATGGCTTTTCCCGGTCTTGGTCAGGCTGATATTATTTACAATCAAATGTTACGAGGGCGAACAGCAGTAATATTTATAAAAAAAAAAAAAAATATATATATATATATATATATATATATATATATATATATATATATATATATATATATATATATATATATATATATATATATATATATATATATATATATATATATGTATATATCTGCCATTCTCTTTATAAAACTTGCTTGAAAGAGGGTCTATTACCTTCATATATTATTATTATTATTATTATTATTATTATTATTATTATTATTATTATTATTATTATTATTTTTATTATTATTATTATTATTATTATTATTATTATTATTATTATTATTATTATTATTATTTGAAGGGAGTAGACCCTCTTTTAAACAGGTCTTATTAAAAAGGATGGCTGTATTATGCGAATTTATCTTATATAGTGTCTTTTCTATCCTCCTTATGATTCGCTTTTCAGGCTCAGCGATGTTAGTCAGTAACTGGCCGATATTCATGTTGGAAAAGGACAGTGCGGAATATTGGAAGTCTTTTATTACAATATTCAATCAGAAATCGTTCGTCTGGGTTCAGGTTCTATTGTAGGTACCGTCGACATGTTTCGACCAGCTCGTTGGTCATCCTCTGGACGTGGTTGCAGGAGGTCTGAAGAAACGATGTGCTCGGGTTGGTATTTATAAGGGAGGTCATGATCGGTGCTGAATTATGATTGGCTGCCCGGGCCATGTACCCTCGGGCGGAGCCTTCCCATCCAAGTTCTGTTTTCGTCTTGCGTGCGAGCGGCGTTGTAGTGCTGAGGATGAAGAGAAGAATTTCGATCCTCGGATGCCGAATTTTGATTTGCTCGTACGCTATGGGGATCGCTCGGTGCATGTCTCCTGGCTGCCGTGGGGAGGAGAAAGGTTTCTTGCGTAATGTTGAGTGTTGGTTTCTCCTTCCCAATGTGCAATGCTTCCAAGAGGCGTAGGCGGCGGTGGTCGGTAATTTGGTCAATCACTTCGATGTTCGTGATTATGTCTTTTCTTGCTATCCTCTGGTTATGGACGGTCCTGGCATGATTAAAGATAGCCCCCTCTTGGGCGTGGCAGGAAATCCTTTTGGAGAAA
>JANJGK010002609.1:0-62500 GCA_039081455.1 Macrobrachium rosenbergii | reverse complement strand
AGCCCCTGTCCTTTCTGAGTCCTGGTTCGTTTCATATTCTTGTATAATTTTTTAAAAACAGATTCAGTATTTTATGACGGAAAAGAATCTCAGAGTCATAATCGTTTTTCTTTTTTAGTATATTACAAAAAATTATTTTCCACTCCAATAAGATGTGCGGGTACTTGGGTGTTCGTTAGCGTGTTTGCGAAAGGGAGGAAATGGGGAACGCGAGGGAATCCGAGAAAGTGGCAGAGAATGAAAAGAAAGCAGGCTGGGAGAAGGAAAGGCAATATTGAATCGTCGGAGCAAAGATCTTGCGAGAAGGAAATATTTTTCAGGAGACCTCATTTCTCTATTCATATTTACCTTTAATGACTTTGTTGTTTATACTTATGGTTTCTGGGTACTTCAAAAACGGCCATTTGCCCAAAACTGACATTTCGACCTTTCACGGACTGACCTTCAACTGAAAGGACCTTTGGCCTAACGGACACACACATACACTGTTACGACGTCCACACCATGAACAGCCATAGCACATATTTATGAACAGGTTTAATAATGAGGAGGAGAATTAATACCCAAAACGACACTTCTTAGCACTTTATTATGCTTAAACAAATAATAACTTGCAGATATGAACGGTATCTAAGAACTCTGGTAATATATGGAAAAATAATTAATAAATATAAAAAACCCAAAACTTATCTGACATTAAACAAGCAGTTCAAGGGGTCTCCGATTGAATAGGGAGCAGTATTCGGAAACAGTTTCTTGAGCGAGAGGTTCTTCTTCAACCACTGATACGAAGATACGCCTGGGCACCAAAAATCCAGGAAAAAAGCCACATTCCTGAAATTCCCAAAATCCACAGGCCACACGCACATAACACGAAGGGGCCAATACTGCTCCTCCGACAGTCAAACTCACACGGGAACGGAATGCTTCAGCTTTATGGCACAACGCCGGTTCCGACGATGTATCTTCTAAAAGTACCAGTGGCCTTCCCTGAAGACAGACACCTTCTCACTCTCGACCATTTCTGCCGTCGCTGTGACGTGACCTCCGCACCCTTCGGTTCTGAATGATAAGAGTCGGAAACAAGCAGTTAAATGGAGTCTAAAATTTCTGAACAATCATTTAGTCAAACTATTCTACGCTTATGCTGGAAACCATTCGTACAAATTTGCTTTCTTATATAACACCTCCCCCCTAAAAAGGAACAAATATATATGAAGTATATATTGAATCAAACAACAGAAATAAAGTTCATCCCAAAACTAAAATGGGTCACAACCTTGACAATGCATCTGGAATTACATTCTCCTTTCCTTTAATGTGTAGGATATTCAACACATAAGGTTGTAAAAACAGACTCCATCTTGTCAACCTCTGATTATTGTTCCTGAAGCTATTCAAATATTTCAATGGGTTATGGTCGGTATATACAGTTAATGGGGAGGTGGTACTGGTATACACTTCAAAATGTTGCAAAACCAAAATTAAACCCAATGTTTCTTTCTCAATGGTCGAGTATTTCTTCTGAAAATCATTCAATTTCTTTGAATAATAAGCAATAGGATGCTCTACCCCCTTGTCGTCTTCCTGCAATAATACTGCCCCAATGCCAATATCGCTGGCATCTACTGCTAGTTTGAAAGGAATAGAAAAATCCGGTGCCTTCAGAACAGGGGAAGTAGTCAAAATGGATTTTACTTTGTCAAAAGCTTCCTGACATTGGTTATTCCACTTAAAGTCAACCCTTTTCCTCAACAAATTTTTTAATGGTGAAACTATATCTGCGAAATTAGCCACAAATTTCCTATAATATCCAGCGAGACCCAGATATCTCATTACTCCCTTTTTATCTCTAGGAACTGGAAAGTCTAAAATAGATTTAACATTAGAATCTTTTGGTGCTACTTGACCATGTCCAACCTCATGACCTAAATAAACTACTTTAGCTTTACCGAATTCGCATTTATTTAAATTCGCTACCAAACCTGCTTCTCTGAGTTTCTGTAAAAATGCAGCAATTTTCTCGACATGCTCTTCCCACGTATCACTTACAATGACCACATCATCTATGTATGTAGTGCACCCTTCAAGGTCTTTGGTAATCATATTCATGAGTCTTTGAAAAGTACTACCTGAATTTTTCATTCCAAACGGCATGACGTTGCAGGAATATAAACCCGTGGGTGTAACGAAGGCAGAAATATCTTTAGCTCTGTCTGTCAAACCTACCTGCCAATAACCTTTTAAGATATCAAATTTACTGATGAACTTTGCCTTTCCAATACGGTCAATACAGTCATCCACCCTAGGAATTGGGAATGAATCTGTTTTGGTGACTGCATTCACTTTCCTGTAATCGAAACATAGACGGTACTGACCATTACTTTTCTTTACAAGTACTACAGGGGAACTCCACTGGCTGTTACTAGGTTCAATCAACTTATTATCCAGCATATATTTCACTTCCTGTTCAACAATCTCTGCCTTTTGGGGATTCAAGCGATACGGGTGCTGTTTAATGGGATCTGAATTACCAACATCAACATCATGTTGTAATGAACTGGTCTTGCCCGGAACATCCGAAAATATATCTTTATAATTGTTGAGTAAATCTCTCAACTCCTGACTTTGACATTCCCCAAGATGAGTTAACTTATTCTTCAAATTCCTCAAAGCCTCTGAATTTGAAATAGGCCAGTCTTCAACTTCGGTCTCAAGCTTAAGTTTCTCCTGATAACCATTACCACTTAAATCAATATTCAACATGACAGGCTTTGGTCTTCTTGAAAAATAAGGTTTTAACATATTAACATGGCACAACCTCTTTTTCCTTCTCCTATCGGGAGTAAGAATAACATAATCTGTATTTCCTACCTTCTTCTCTATTATGTAAGGGCCTGAAAACTTAGCGTGTAATGGCTGTCCAGCTACTGGAAGGAATACCAGCACCTCATCTCCTGGATTGTAGTCCACTTTTTTAGCTCCGACATCATAATATTTTTTCATCTTCTGCTGGGCTTCAATCAAGTTACCTCTAGCCATGTCCCATGTTTTCCTGATTCTTTCCCTGGAATCTGAAACGTAGTCCAACAAATTAGAATCCTCAACACTTTTAAGCCATTGATCTTTAATCAATTTCAGAGGTCCTCTAACCTGATGACAAAATACCAATTCGAAGGGGGAAAACCCCAAAGACTCATTGGGGATTTCTCTGGAGGCAAACAGAAGGAATGGCAAACCTTTATCCCAATCACTTTTGTTCTCCAAACAAAATGTTCTCAACATAGTCTTCAATGTTTGATGGTACCTTTCTACAGCCCCTTGGCTCTGAGGATGGTACGCTGATGAAGTTACTTGCCTGATTCCTAGTTCCTGCATTGCCTGTCTAAAAATATTACTCAAGAAATTTGAACCCTGATCCGACTGAACCTCTTTAGGCAATTCAAACTTGGTGAAAAATTGTAACATCCCATTTACAATATTCTTAGAGCTAGCATTCCGCAATGGAATGGCTTCAGGATACCTAGTGGATCTGTCCATAATAGTAAGTATATACTGATTTCCACCCTTTGACTTTGGCAATGGACCAACAATGTCTACTATTACTCTATGAAATGGCTCTTCCATGGCCGGTATGGGTTCAAGGGGAGCTTTCATTAATTTCTGGTTTGGCTTTCCTATCATTTGACAAACATGGCAGGTCTTACAAAATTCTTTAACATCAGAATGAATCCCTGGCCAATAAAAATGATTAGTGACTTTACGAAAAGTTTTGTTGACTCCGAAATGGCCACTAAATGGATTCTGATGTGCTAAATGTAAAACAGAGGGTCTATAATTTGGAGGAACAACTATTTGGTAATTAACTTCCCATTCTTCACTAGCAGCTATTCTAGGGGGTCTAAATTTTCTCATCAATAACCCACCTTCAACATAATACCCTACCGGAATGTTATCAATTTCCTTATTTGAAAAGGCCTTCGCAGCTATCTCTGCTAGCTCGATGTCATTTTCTTGATCTTTGATGAATTTCTCTCTAGATACGGCCAAAACCTTACCCTGCTCAGAACACTCACCAAATTTCTCCTGAAAACATGTAGAGAAATCAATTTTAGCATTATTATTATCTTCCCCTTTCCTCATTGCTCGTGTGACAGCACACACTGGAAAAATACCGGGAAATTCTCGTCCTAAGCTTTCCGTGCTTGCACGAATCTCAGGATATTTAAGCAACCGTGGGTTACTTAAAACCTTGTTACCACCAATATCATTGGCCAATATTAAATCTACTCCCTCAACAGGAATTTCTTCCACAACAGCGACCTTAACCGGACCCGTTGCATAATCAGACTCCAAAAATATAGTCTCATATGGACAAGAGATTACCTCTTTTGGAAAACTCTTAATCAAGACATTTTCCTTACCTTCATACTCAAAACAATCAGGCAATGCCCTTTCCAAAATCAATGACTGCAGTGCCCCTGTATCTCTGAGGATAACCAATCCTTTTTTACCCCTACCACTTCCTGTAGCTACACTACCATAGGACACAAATGACTCGTACCTCTCCAAATCCGAGAGCCCAGGGCTTCCTTCGCCCTCAATTACTGTACTAACCTCTCTACCAGCACTTACCCTGCTTACCAAAGCAACTGGTTTGTGCTCTCTTTTACCGTCCCTCAAGGACCAACAGTCTGCCTTTCTATGGCCCAATTTCCCGCAGTTATAACATTTAATTGGCATCCTCTGCCCACTAAGTAAACTGCTACCTTTCGGTACCGAAGCTACACCACTTCTATCTAAATCACTTACATTTTCCATTTTGCTCCTACTGCTCTTTAATTCCTGAAAATCCTCTTTGCTGCTTCTACCCTTACTTAAACTTTGTTTCCCGTCAAAAATTTTGTGCGTCAGTGAAAATTCATCAGCCATAATGGCAGCTTTCTCTAAACTTTCAACCTGCAGTTCTTCTAAATGTACCTTCAAATCCTTAGACAAACAATTTTTAAACTCTTCTAACAATATCAGCTGTTTAAACCCCTCAAAGTCTTCTATATTTTTAGATCTCAACCAATCTTCAAGCATTTTAGCCTTTATCCGAGCAAAATCTACGTAAGTCTGATCTCCTGTCTTACAAAGCCTACGAAACTTCAACCTGTAAGCTTCTGGCACTAATTCATATGCTTTGAGAATACAATTCTTCAATTCATCATAATTACCACAAGTCTCCTCAGACAAACTAGAGAATACCTGTTGAGCCCTACCTTTCAAGGCACATTGCAACAAAATAGACCATGAGGTCTTAGGCCAGCCCATTCCCTTCGCTACTTTCTCAAAAGTCATAAAATAATTAGTTACTTCCTTTTCATCAAAAGAGGGAACCATCTTCATGTATTTAGCTACATCGAAATCCCCGCTACCTTGTCTGTGTCTCCCTTTAATTTCCTCTAACTTTAATTCGTGTTCCATTCTTTCACGCTCAAGTCCTCTCTCTCTCTCTCTTTCTGCTGCTCTTTCACGCTCAACAACCATGTCTAACTCCTTCAGCTGTATTTTGAGTTTCAAAGCTTGTATGCTATCATCTTCCTTTACCCTTGAAACTTCAGACTTCTCCTCTACGATACCTAAATGTCCTATCAAGCCCTTTATTAAATCATCCTTTCTCATATCCATAGTAAAACCTAGGTCTAGATAATTAGCAATTAGCACCAGTTCTCGTTTACACAAACCACGAAAAGCCGCAACCCCCGGCAAGGACGACAGAAATTTCTTGACATCGAAGTCACTTCCTAAATACCCTGTTTCAAGCTCTGGCTCACTCATGATTGGTTACGATAGCTACAAAACTAATCTCACTTAAACCTACAATAACTATGGAACAAATAATCTCCTCATTTAAACCTGTTTTGTTCAAACACATTCAATCCCGGTCAGGCCCCCAAATATGTTACGACGTCCACACCATGAACAGCCATAGCACATATTTATGAACAGGTTTAATAATGAGGAGGAGAATTAATACCCAAAACGACACTTCTTAGCACTTTATTATGCTTAAACAAATAATAACTTTCAGATACGAACGGTATCTAAGAACTCTGGTAATATATGGAAAAATAATTAATAAATATAAAAAACCCAAAACTTATCTGACATTAAACAAGCAGTTCAAGGGGTCTCCGATTGAATAGGGAGCAGTATTCGGAAACAGTTTCTTGAGCGAGAGGTTCTTCTTCAACCACTGATACGAAGATACGCCTGGACACCAAAAATCCAGGAAAAAAGCCACATTCCTGAAATTCCCAAAATCCACAGGCCACACGCACATAACACGAAGGGGCCAACACTGCTCCTCCGACAGTCAAACTCACACGGGAACGGAATGCTTCGGCTTTATGGCACAACGCCGGTTCCAACGATGTATCTTCTAAACGTACCAGTGGCCTTCCCTGAAGACAGACACCTTCTCACTCTCGACCATTTCTGCCGTCGCTGTGACGTGACCTCCGCACCCTTCGGTTCTGAATGATAAGAGTCGGAAACAAGCAGTTAAATGGAGTCTAAAATTTCTGAACAATCATTTAGTCAAACTATTCTACGCTTATGCTGGAAACCATTCGTACATATTTGCTTTCTTATATAACAATCTGGATTCTGCTTCTTTATATATTCCATACAGTTAGTTATATACAATTGTTGCCGCGACGCGTTTCGACAGACTCTTCTGTCATTCTCCAGCGGGAGCTAGTAGAGGACTGGCAGATTGCATAGGTCCTTCTGAATTTATACACGGGCTTCAGCGGGGGGTCATGGATGGCGAATTCTGATTGGTTGCAGTCAGCGAACTTCAAGCCAAATTTCTGCGGCGAACCTCGATCCTGACAGATCTTCGCAACCTGGGAATGTCATTCATTCCAGCGTTCCCATTGGCCTGCCGTTGCGTGATGTCATGCCGGCTGACATCATCGGTAGTTTGGCTGCTATTGGGCTGCGGATGAATGATGTCATTATCTACTCTTTCTGTCGTAGTCGGGGGATTGTCTCGAAGGGCGCCTCGCTCATCAGGGGCATCTCCATTTTCAGGGTTGTCGTTTTCAGGTATTCGTTGGATTTGGTGGGTGTTCTGCATTATTCTTCTTAAATTCGTGGGTAGGAGCGATGCCTCCTGCGTCGTATTCATAGCTGGTTTTCTCTCGGCAATGAGGAGCGCCTCTAGCAGGCGCAGACGTCGAGGGTCGGCGGCTCTCCCGATTATACTTATATTTTGTATAATACTGTCGCGGGAGATGGAAATATTGTGAGTAGCACGGGCGTGGTTCATGATGGCACCCTCCTGGGCGTGGCAGGAGATCCTTTTTGACAGACGCATCGTGGTCATTCCAATATAAGCACCGGGGCATCCTCGGACAGGACATACAAATTGGTAGACCACGTTCTTCTGCTTCAGGGGTTCTCTTGCTGGCGGAGAGGGGTTATTCTTCATCACCAGATCACGGGTGCGGCGGTTCTTATAATAAATTACAAGATTTATTCTCTTACTGTCGTCGGTCGTGGTGACGTTTTCCATGACGATTTTCTTCATGGAGTTCTCGTCCTCACGGTACTGGGGATGCATCCGGGCCTTATAAAAGATCTTTATGTCATCTTGGGGGGCAGGTTGTGTGTTCTCACCGTTGTACCATTTTTCCAGGCCAGTTCGAATTTCTTTGTTTACGAGTTTGTTGGTGAAACCATTGTTCACCAACATTTGTGCAGCACGTTCGAATTCCTTGTTGGTGTCCTGCCAGGTGGAGCAGTGGGAGAGGGGCCTTTTAATGAAGGTCCTGACTGTCGTGTTCTTAAACTTAGCAGGGCACTCGCTATCCCCATTCAAGCAAAGTCCCAAATTGGTGGATTTTGTGTAGACTGATGTCTTCAAGTTCCGTTCCGTCTTTGTGACCATAACGTCGAGGAAGGGGAGCCGGTCGTCTGTGCTGAACTCGACAGTGTAGTTCAACACACTACATTGTTGGAAGGTCAGACGAAGGGCTTCAACCTCCTCCTCGTTGTCTGCTTGAACGAAGACGTCGTCGATATATCGGGCATATTTCTTCGGCCGCTGGATTCTCTCGAAGACACGTTCTTCTACGGTGCCCATGTAAAAATTTGCAAAGAGGACGCCCAATGGAGAGCCCATCGCAACGCCATCCTTCTGTCTATACATGTGCCCTCTGTGCGTAGTGAAAGGCGCCATCTTCGTACAGATCTCCAGCAGAGCCTTCAGGGAACCTTCTGGGATGTTCAGGGGGGTCATTGTCAGCTCTCTATAGACTTTGTTTAGGATAATGTGGATGGTTTCATCCACAGGTACGTTGGTGAATAGACTCTCTACGTCCAGAGAAGCGATGGTCCCTGCGCCCGGGGAGTCTCGGATCACTTCGAGGAATTCCACAGAGGACTTCAGGCTATAACTGCTCGGGACGTAGGGGGTCAAGATATGATTTAGTCGTTTGGCGAGGGCGTAGGTCGGGGCAGGTGTTTGGCTGATGATCGGGCGGAGGGGATTGTCAGCCTTGTGTGTCTTGACATTCCCATACAGGTAACCAAGTTCGAAGTCACCTGCGATGGGGGGAAGATGGACAGCATTGCTGGCAGCATTCACAGTGCTGATGATCTTGTTAGCTTCCCTCTTGATGTCTTCGATGGGGTTCCTCGTCAGCCTCTCGAATTTCGTCGGCACTGTGAATGCTGCCAGCAATGCTGTCCATCTTCCCCCCATCGCAGGTGACTTCGAACTTGGTTACCTGTATGGGAATGTCAAGACACACAAGGCTGACAATCCCCTCCGCCCGATCATCAGCCAAACACCTGCCCCGACCTACGCCCTCGCCAAACGACTAAATCATATCTTGACCCCCTACGTCCCGAGCAGTTATAGCCTGAAGTCCTCTGTGGAATTCCTCGAAGTGATCCGAGACTCCCCGGGCGCAGGGACCATCGCTTCTCTGGACGTAGAGAGTCTATTCACCAACGTACCTGTGGATGAAACCATCCACATTATCCTAAACAAAGTCTATAGAGAGCCGACAATGACCCCCCTGAACATCCCAGAAGGTTCCCTGAAGGCTCTGCTGGAGATCTGTACGAAGATGGCGCCTTTCACTACGCACAGAGGGCACATGTATAGACAGAAGGATGGCGTTGCGATGGGCTCTCCATTGGGCGTCCTCTTTGCAAATTTTTACATGGGCACCGTAGAAGAACGTGTCTTCGAGAGAATCCAGCGGCCGAAGAAATATGCCCGATATATCGACGACGTCTTCGTTCAAGCAGACAACGAGGAGGAGGTTGAAGCCCTTCGTCTGACCTTCCAACAATGTAGTGTGTTGAACTACACTGTCGAGTTCAGCACAGACGACCGGCTCCCCTTCCTCGACGTTATGGTCACAAAGACGGAACGGAACTTGAAGACATCAGTCTACACAAAATCCACCAATTTGGGACTTTGCTTGAATGGGGATAGCGAGTGCCCTGCTAGGTTTAAGAACACGGCAGTCAGGACCTTCATTAAAAGGCCCCTCTCCCACTGCTCCACCTGGCAGGACACCAACAAGGAATTCGAACGTGCTGCACAAATGTTGGTGAACAATGGTTTCACCAACAAACTCGTAAACAAAGAAATTCGAACTGGCCTGGAAAAATGGTACAACGGTGAGAACACACAACCTGCCCCCCCAAGATGACATAAAGATCTTTTATAAGGCCCGGATGCATCCCCAGTACCGTGAGGACGAGAACTCCATGAAGAAAATCGTCATGGAAAACGTCACCCCGACCGACGACAGTAAGAGAATAAATCTTGTAATTTATTATAAGAACCGCCGTACCCGTGATCTGGTGATGAAGAATAACCCCTCTCCGCCAGCAAGAGAACCCCTGAAGCAGAAGAACGTGGTCTACCAATTTGTATGTCCTGTCCGAGGATGCCCCGGCGCTTATATTGGAATGACCACGATGCGTCTGTCAAAAAGGATCTCCTGCCACGCCCAGGAGGGTGCCATCATGAACCACGCCCGTGCTACTCACAATATTTCCATCTCCCGCGACAGTATTATACAAAATATAAGTATAATCGGGAGAGCCGCCGACCCTCGACGTCTGCGCCTGCTAGAGGGGCTCCTGATTGCCGAGAGAAAACCAACAATGAATACGACGCAGGAGGCATCGCTCCTACCCACGAATTTAAGAAGAATAATGCAGAACACCCACCAAATCCAACGAATACCTGAAAACGACAACCCTGAAAATGGAGATGCCCCTGATGAGCGAGGCGCCCTTCGAGACAATCCCCCGACTACGACAGAAAGAGTAGATAATGACATCATTCATCCGCAGCCCAATAGCAGCCAAACTACCGATGATGTCAGCCGGCATGACATCACGCAACGGCAGGCCAATGGGAACGCTGGAATGAATGACATTCCCAGGTTGCGAAGATCTGTCAGGATCGAGCTTCGCCGCAGAAATTTGGCTTGAAGTTCGCTGACTGCAACCAATCAGAATTCGCCGTCCATGACCCCCCGCTGAAGCCCGTGTATAAATTCAGAAGGACCTATGCAATCTGCCAGTCCTCTACTAGCTCCCGCTGGAGAATGACAGAAGAGTCTGTCGAAACGCGTCGCGGCAACAGTGTTCCCAGTGGGAAAATTCAAAAAGTAACACAATTTTCACCAAAACGTATCATTTTCGTATCACACTTTATCAGAATGTACAGAAAAGGTACTCACCTAATTTTTTCTGTATAAGGTGATCCGAATTCATTCAATCCTCCTCTAAAGATACAAAAGAGAAGAATTAGTGAGAAAAGACAAGACCTTGCAAAATTATTTGCTAGAAGAATGTAGTGAGAAAAGAACAGACCTTGCAAAATTATTTGCTAAACCTTCACAGCAAGATCAGGTAACATTCTATATATAATTATACTCACAATAATAATTTCAGGTTTACAGTTAAAGCCGTAATGATATATGATGTTTTAATTTTGAATTGATTTGCTTGAATTAGAATATCTGAATGTAGCTAGATTGACAAAAACAATATATTGTAAACAAATATTTAAAACATAATAAACAGGCCACGCTGACAAAAGAAAGAATTTTTTTTTTTTTTTCAAACCTGATACATAGATTTTTCAATTACAAAAGTGTATACGCTAATTTAGATGGATTTATTTTATCAAAAGGACAATTGATTATGGATGGTTTAGAGAGAGGATATATTCTTGTAAACTTTTTGTGCAGAGGTAATCATTTTTAAACTGGGTTCCCAGTCATAACATGGCATGTTTCCTCCATTCTCTTTTGCAAGGATAAGGCCATTAACTGACTCGGTATTAAGTCTATTTCTCGTGTCAGTTTTTATGAGATTGACTTGGGAGAAAATCCTCTCAACTGCTGCAGATGAATGTGGCAGTACCAGTAAATTGAGCATTAGTTGAGATAATTTAGGAAATAATGACTGGCCATCGGCTTGTTTCAATTTTGCTACTTCATACCAGAATTTAACAGGATTACTTAATTCCTTGAATTTATCAAAATAAAATGGTAAATTACGCCATTCATCATTACATTCATCATAATACTCATCCGTTATCAACTGTGGAAACTTAGAAAACAAAGGCACCAAAGATTTTACTGTCTCAGCTTTGACTACATTTGGATCACACACGCTTAAAAGAGGCATTATTGTGTTCATACCACTTAATCTCCTATAGATCTGAGTTGCTAATTCTAAATAAAAGTTAAAGCAATTTACTTTGAAACTTGAAAGTTCTGACTCTGGTATGACATCCCTGCCTAAACTGTTTCAACTTTACTACCAAAGTGGAACTCCGACTGTGGTAAGAAATTATTAGGGTCATTAAATTTCACAGAGTATACATCTGAGGTTTCCATCAGGACACTCTTCTTAATATAATTGCTAAGGATGGTCCTAAAAAGTGTACATAGGTTACTGTATGCCACGTGAATCTGTACTGTTTCACTTTGAAACTCTTTGTTCATTTTGTTTACAATTGGCAATACATAGCTTAAAAAGGAAAAATATAATCTAATAACTGGAGTATTCAATGCATCTAAAATACCTTGCGCAGATTTTACTTTATTTTCCAAAAATTCAGATTGGAAAAATAACTGTAAAGCAGACCACTGTTCTAGCATTCTGCTTACAACAGATTCAAGTGAAAGCCATCTGGTCTGGCAAGGATGTAAGATTCGATGGCAATCAACTCGAACGAAATCTTGAAACTCTTTGAATTTTATTAACCTTTTTGGGCTATGATTGATATAGTTATGGACATCCTTGCACAACTCTTCAACAGACCTAGGAAGCATTAGACACGCATTATTTGAGCATAAATGCAATGAGTGACATATACACCCAATAACAAACAAATTTGGCAATATGGATTTAAATTTAGCCTTCAATCCCCCCATGTTCCCCATCATGACACTTGCATATCCTACCATGTTTTCAAAGGGTATTCCATGTTTTTCAAAAAATTGTTTAATGATTTGGAACAAAGATTCAGCACTACAATCCTCAACATCTAGCAAGTGAAGAAACTTGTCTTCAACTATTTCCTTTTCCTTATTTACTATTCGTACAACAACAGCCAGTTGTTTAGTGCTTGAAACATCTGTACTTTCGTCTAATAAGAGGGAAAATTTTTGTACTTTTAATATCTCAACTATCTCATCTAAACTCTCCTTCCCCATGCAATTAACTACTATATCCCGAGATGTCTGTCGTGCAGATTTCACATTCTGCAATATCTTAGAGTCTGGGGCACAATTTTTCATAACAGGTATAAGGTGATCCATTACATTGAATGAAATGTTATGGTCACATAGAAATTTAAGCATTATAAGTCGACATCGTTCAATGTCTCTCTGAGATGCATTCTTCCTACTTAGTAAGGGCACTACCGAATCTTCTTTCACAGACACTGCTCTAATTTTATGATACTCAGTCTTTATGTGTCTTACCATGTGGGATATGCTGCCAGCAATAATCTTACCACATACATCACAAACAGCTTTATCTTTTAAGTCTTTTCTCGGACCTTGATATTTTGAAAAACACTTCAATTCTGGATGTGATGACCAAGTCTCACTATATTTGTATATCCTTTTCTTGCTAGTGCGTTTACATGAAGTTCCTGCCGATGTTATTTCTACCTCGGTGTTTGATTTGTCTTTGGTCATTGAGGGTTCCTTTAATTGATCATCATCGTCAACATCGTCATTGGAATGATCGGATAAGATGTTTGGACCTATTGGATTACTTTCATCCTCAACTGTCTCAAAACCTAAAAGGAAATGTGTACCCGAATATAGTAATTTTCAAAACAATCCAAATATCAAGAAAAAATAATGTTCCTGACTAGAAAGTAGTGTGTAAGAATAAATTATAGTAAACGAGAGAGAGAGAGAGAGAGAGAGAGAGAGAGAGAGAGAGAGAGAGAGAGAGAGAGAGAGAGAGAGAGACTGTGTGTGTGTGAAAGCATAAGAGTAAGATCCAATGTCCACTAAAATTTTTATTTGGTAGATAAGATACAACTGTTCACACTTCATTTCTAGCCCTAGGCTAGAACATCAAATTTTGTTTTAAAAGAAATGGATAGAGGTGATTCCACTAGACCTATAATATACTAAATGGAAGTCATTAATTTAAAGAATGCCCTAATAAACTGAATCACCATAATCTAAATATTTTAGTACCTGAATGATAATTTAGATAAAGGTAAATAAATCATAAGCTAACCTTCACTTGATATATTATGCACATGTTCCGGAATATGACCTATAGTTGGATCACTTGCATCATCAGACACACGAGCTGTGATGCCAGAGCTTGGGCCAGGAAGACCAGGGTCAAAATCAACTGGGTCTGGATCATCAGGGTCCTCCGAAGATCGTTTTCTCTTCCCAACATCTTTCCCTGAATGATAATGTAGGCCTATTAGCTAAATACCCACGCACACACACACAATATATATATATATATATATATATATATATATATATATATATATATATATATATATATATATATATATATATATATATATATATATTTATATATATATGCTATTGTTTGTGTGTGTGTGTTATTCATGTACCAGGTGCTGATATGTGTAACAATTGTGGGGAGAATATAATAATTATAATCATTCAGCACTCTCATATATAAAATAACTTGTTTGGGCACTGTAGACGACAAGCCTAGATCTAGGCCTATAGGCCTAAGAGGCTATGAAAGCACTCTATGGAGTTGCTTAACTATGGCTTTTTTATGATTATCAGCGTAAGTTAACGTAATCTGTTATTCAAGCGCATCTGCTTACCTTTCCCTTTTCTAATCCAGTTTAGAAGAGACATATCTTAAAGATTCACTCACTGTCACTGACACTACTATAATATAGGTTGACCGTTGTCCTGAGTCCTGAGGCTGAGTCTCCTGACTCAGACGGTCAGACCGTCAGGCGTCAGGCAGTTCAGTCCGAGACTGTCGCGTTTGCAACTTTGCCGCTTCCTAGAATGGTGTCTTTTGGGAAAGACACGCAATAATGACTCTAAAAGAGTCGTTCATAAGAGATGAATTTTTCGATCCTCATCATATAAGCGGGAGACATTCGTCACACATGCTAAACAGACTCTTATTGTATGATGCTGAAAAGGTCAAAGTAATGAAGTAAAGGGTATCTTAAGTGACTGCAGATGCGATAAATACTTGTCTAAGGTTAGGAATAAATGCATTTATGCTAGTTATTAAGTAGTAGTGTAACATAGTAATGAAATATATAGTTTTTAACCATAAATCCTTATTTTAATGTAAAGATACGTAAATTAGTCAAAAGGTACCGGTTTTTCTCATTTAGTACCGTTTTATATGAGCGGCGTAAAAACGTACAGGGAAAACCAAAACGTATCAAAACGGTACTTTCGTACCGCCACTGGGAACACTGCGCGGCAACAATTGTATATAACTAACTGTATAGAATATATAAAGAAGCAGAATCCAGATTTTGACTTTTCCCCCATGAAATGACAAATATAGGCGAGCTGTTAGCACGCACCTCCACTGAAGAGAAGTCCGCAATAAGGAAAATAGAAAAAGTCTTCTACAAAATAAATGCAGCTGAAGCAGTAATAATATTCAATAGAACCTGTTTAAAAGAGGGTCTGCTGCCAAATTATTATTAATATTATTATTATTATTATAGAGAACTTGAACACCGTTGTCAATGAAATTATATTTTTCTTTTTCTGTTGCGCTTCGTTTTCCAAGGAGAAATGAAGTTGTGGAATGAGAGGGAACGAGAGAGAGACCAGATAAGCATCTTTAAACTTTATTATTATTATTATTATTATTATTATTATTATTATTATTATTATTATTATTATTATTATTATTATTATTAATTATAAGCATCATCACCATCATCCTCATCATCATCATTGTTATTATTATTATTATTGTTGGCTGTTTCTACGGCGTTCAGTTGATTTAGAGTTCTCTCTATTCTTCTTACGATCTTCTTTTCATGAGCGTGTAGATGGTGTCTGATGTTTCCTAAGACATGTATATAAAGTTTTCCTGTTGTCTTGGTTTTATTACCTCTAAGAGGCAATATAAAGTTTTCCTGTTGTCTTGGTTTTATTACCTCTAAGAGGCAATATAAAGTTTTCCTGTTGTCTTGGTTTTATTTCCTCTAAGAGGTAATATACAGTTTCCATGTTGTCTTAGTTCTATTACCTCTAAGAGGTAATATAAAGTTTTCCTGTTGTCTTGGTTTTATTTCCTCTAAGAGGTAATATACAGTTTCCATGTTGTCTTAGTTCTATTACCTCTAAGAGGTAATATAAAGTTTTCCTGTTGTCTGAGTTCTATTACCTCTAAGAGGTGATATAAAGTTTTCGTGTTGTTTTAGTTTTATTACCTCTTAATTTATTACCCCTAAGAGATAATATATAGTTTTCCTTTTGTCTTAGTTAAACCAAGACAACAGGAAAACTTTATATATGTCCTTAGGAAACTTCAGACACCATCTACGCGCTGATGAAAAGAAGATCCTAAGACGAATAGAGAAGACTCTATATCAATTGAATGCCGTAGAAACAACCAATATTATTATTATTATTATTATTATTATTATTATTATTATTAGTAGTAGTAGTAGTAGTAGTAGTAGTAGTAGTAGTAGTAGTAAGCATTCCAGCTTTCCATAATCACTTACTGCAACTTAATACGTTTCAGAACTTTCTTTAACGTAATCATCCTGACCTAACATGATTGACTGATTGATTTCCCAAAACTGGCACCAAAACAACAACGGCTGTAGTCATTGATGACTGATGTATAGTATTATATTCACTGTTAAAAAATGCAGTAAAAAGTGATATATAAGTATTTTTTATAAATATGGACTCGACAGTAAAACAGCATTCGTTAAATTCTTTTTCACCCTTAGTTTGGAAAGTGTTCAGGTAAATGAAAATTATTATTTAAAAGTGTGTTTACAATAGAAAAACAATTTAAAAACACTGAAGCAAGTGATTGTAATATAGATGATTAAATTTCCTTAAAGTTTTTATATTAATACAGTTGGATTCAGAAAAAAACAAGCAAGGTCACTGTAGCTAGATTATATCAACTGAATTCTGCAGGAACAGAACTGAACGCTAATGCACTGTTGACGCTGTGACGAGATTTTTCTTTTTTTTTTTCTTCCTACATCGAGTAGGTTGGTCGTATTGCTTCGTTATATCCGAATACGTTTGATTTAACTAACAAAAATGGTGAAAGTCGATATTTTCAGTCTGGAAGTCTAAGAGTATGGAAGTCTGAAAGTCTAAAAGACTGGAAATCTTAAAGTCTGGAAGCCTGAGAGTATAAAAGTCTTCAAGTCTGGAAGTCCAAAAGTCTGGAAGCCTGATAGTCTAAAAATCTGGAAGTCTGTAAGTCTAAAAGTCTGGAAGTCTGGAATTCTGAAAGTCTAAAAGTTTAAGGTTAAAATGTCTTTGAAGTGGCAAAAATCAAACTAACGAAAAAAAGAAAAACCATAATATCTTGAGCTCGGAAAGTTTCACCACGGAGCCCTACGCAATTCTGCACCTTTACAAATTCCCTTGTTGTTATTTCATATCTCTGTCTTTTCCAGAGAGAGAGAGAGAGAGCTTACTTTCCTAGCTATGGTATATTTCCTTGCCGCCGCCCTCTATAAGTACTGTCTTTGTAAGTAAATACTTTTGATTTATATAATGTGAAGTATTTCTAAAGTAGCAGATTTAATCAACTCCAGTAACTTGAAAATGCCTCTCACCTAATAACAGTTCCACACAATACAGCCCTTTCGTGTTGTTACAGTAATCATCATTCTAATGATTTTTTTTTAATTAAACCGCAAAGACATTTAATTTTCTCTCGATTTTCACAAACGTTTTGGAGACGTTTCCTGAACAAACGTTTGAGGAATTGGAGGAACTGAAAGATATGGTTTCATATCAAACGAGTAGGTATGTAGTTTGTCTGCCAGTAACTGCCTTGTTCATAGACCTTAATAATAACGATAATAAAGTAGATTTGATTAGGGAAATTGAGCAGTATATTCGTAAAAAGCAAAACCAGGGGATAACCAATCAATGCAGCTAGAATATCACAAACTCAGCTCGTTTTCCGAGTTCCTGATCACTGGATGACGACGTCCATCGTCGGCAAATTGGCTCTCAGGAACTTTGCCCGTTCTCGAGGTGTGACTTGAGTCTTCGATCATTTCGAGGCTGTGAGACTCTGGTCTGGAGTTGGAGGCTTCACTGAGAGAGAGGGAGGGAGATTTGTATTTTAAGTTTTACCTCATAAGTGAGATCTCTTCCTTCTTCTTTCAGTATTTCCCTTCACCTTCTGTTACTTCCTAATGAGTTCCATGTTCTTTGGAAGCTTGAATTTCAAGTCATTGGCCCCATTAGTGGGCTTGTTCCATTTGAATAGAGTTCATCTTCTGAATAATAATAATAATAATAATAATAATAATAATAATAATAATAATAATAACTCCAACCATCTAGATATTCATTGTCACTAAGTGTTTTCATAAGGTGTGAAGACTTGGAACCACTTCTTAGACTCTGGGATTTCTTTGTGATAGCTGTGATGTGCTTTTTTCTTTTCATTTATTATTTCAGATCTTGTGTCAAGCTGACAGCTATAATTCCTTACCCAGGGAATCATTTAGGTGAAAGCTAAAATATTCCCTTAACCAAAGTGACCACATCACAAATACCAAAATATTACTAACGGGTGTTTGCAGCGTCCCTTCGGCCCCTAGCTGTCACTCAATTTAGTCTTTTACTTTACCTCCATTCTCTTCCTTCCTTCCTCCAGTCTTGTTGTCCAACATCTCTAATTATTACCTCTTAGTGCAGCTGTGGGGTTTTCTCCCAGTTCCACCTTTAGATCTTTGTAATTTATCTCATTTATTTCTTGGATCTCTTTATTGTCTGTATCCTCAAATATATATGCATGTCAACATCACTTCTACTTCTACGTGTACATATTCTGAGCTCATTTTCATACAGGTTTATTTCCTGTGTACAGGAACTACAGATTATTCTTACAGTCTTTATAAAAATAAAAAAGCTAACAAACTTCCCGCCTTTGAAAAAACCTGCTTTGAAATCCTCCCACTTTCCCTTCCGCCTAATCTGACGGACCTGAATAATCGTCCCAGGCAGATACGAAATCCCTAAAAAAAGAAGAAAAAAAAAGTTCAGCCGATCTCTGAGGGAAAGTTTGTGATACGAACGAGGTCTTCAGCCACTTCCGGCAGAAACTGTCTTATCGTGGCCGCAAAATAAAGAAGTCGGTATTTATCATCGTATTTCTTAAAACTGCGCAATTATGGCTATTAGACATACTAGCTAGAATCATCATTCATGTATCTGTTTTGCTATATGTAGAATGTAGATGAAATCTGAAATATAAACTTTATTAATATAAAGTCAGGATTTCTCATCCCATTTCTTAAAACTGAGCGGTCATAGCTATTAGATATGAATTAAAATCAGCATTTATTCATCTGTGTTTTCCTTCGCGTAGCATGAAGAAGGAATGTAAATAAAAACTTTATTAATGTAAATCAAAATGAGACGAGAAATGTCTTCACCTGTCCAGCGAGAATGTTCTCAAGTGTCAGTCGCAACTTCCTTTCACTCTGGACAACATTCAATTGCGACCAATCAGCTCCCGTTCAGCGGAAGCGCTCTCGCGCGCCCTTATGTCATTCAGTTCTGTCATTCTCGAACACATAAACTTGGGAGAGTGCGCGTGTGTGTGTGTATATATATATATATATATATATATATATATATATATATATATATATATATATATATATATTTATATGTTTCCTGGTGCAGGTGGATCTTATGACTCCACAGTTATTACTTTTACTCGAAAATGGCCTTGTAAGATACCCAGGACATATAAAACACAAACAAAAAAAGAAGTACACGGAGCGGAGGGCTCTTCACTAGGGGAAGTGCGTGAAACACGTGGATATAAAAATAGTTATATTTGATAGCACACAAGGTCAAAAGGAAAATTAACTGAAAATACGGTAAATTACTGCCGTAGAAGTCCTCCCGAAGGGGGGGGAGCTTGGGAATGCCAGGAACACGGATCAAGGATAATTCTGCTACAGGCGTCTTTCTGAAACGATATTTGGACCCACGTTACACATCTAATGCTGGAATTTGGGGATTGAATTACTCGGGGGTGCACTGAAGGCGCCAAGGACTCCCCGAGGCGTTACTTGTGACTCAGAGGAAAGAAGCTGTGAACACGTGGGCCTGGCTTGAACCAAGGAATATCAGGGAACACAAAGTTATAGGCCCAGAGATTAATAAATGCAAAAGGGCTAAGTAATCGTGACTAGCAACTCGTTTTGGGTACATTACCACATTTGTAGGGGCGCAGGGATGACGACGTCTTCTGCCGAGAAACACGTGTGGGAGCGTGGACAAATGGTAGCCTCCCTCTCCAAGGTATTTCTTCAAGTCGTAGATTGGGGCGGAAAAGGGCGCCCTTGGGATGATGAAAAGGCCGCCGTTTAATGTCAGCTCGCGTTTGGAAGACTTGCAATCCCCCTTGCAGTCTTCTAAGGCCACGTGGAATGGAACACGGGGCACACAGGGCGGCGATGGGATCCACGTGGCGGCGAGCGGAAGAGGAGGGCAGGGGCAACGGCCCAAGACTGGACTTGTTCTCGGCTTAAACTTGCGGGCGCGTGTGGGGGGAGAGCTATCCTGGCCCTGACCTTTTATTGCTTCTGGACAGGGGTAGGGGGGGGGCGATGTCCTGACCCAGATCGCCGACCCGGATATCATAGAAAACGATTTTCTTTCCCTGTACCAAAGAAAACAGTGCAAAGCCAGTTTACTGTCCCCAAACTATTATATTTTCTCTGAGCCCTTATTTCCCCGACCTTCAAAGGTTCAAACCAACCCAAAGCAGGGAAGGAGAAGAGTTTCCTAGCTTATTTTGGCGCTACTCTTTACAGCTCCCCTGGCAAGATAATATTCACACCTATAAACGGGTGCGAATATTGACAAAAGCAAAAATGAGCGAAGAAAACGTTCGACTTTATTCTATCTTTTACTTTGCTACAACCTTTACTCTACTTTATTTGTAAAACTCTGATGCCACACTAATCAATAACAAACTGAAGATTTACTTTAGGAGCAGAGTGCAATTTAGAATATACAATAAAAGGGTAAACTTGCTTGCAAATTAATTATTGCTCAAATACTTCCTAAGTACTGTTTCTACCCATTCTTTATTCGATTTACTTTACTGGGGTAATAAGGCGCTCAAAAGAAAATAAACAAAGAACACTTTAAAATTTCAAAATAACAACAACAAAATAAAACATACAAGGCAGAATTTAAAAGGAAACAAATGTAGACCCACTGATTCCTTAATGCTATCCTGGAATTACAGGCATGCTATTACTTGTGCCTTGAAGAGGCGGCATTCGTGACAATACACTGTAGGTATTAAATAATATCCCCTTTACCAAAATTGTAATAATAGAATTCAATTCTTCTTTTCAATCGACCTCCAATTGTTCACAAGCTCGACGAGCATAACTAATATTTCCCACGAACGCTAATCTGAAGGGGCAAGAACTTGACAGCTGTGAGGCAAAGAGATTATTCGCGGGTTTTAACTCGCCAACTTAAATGACGCTAAATTTTTACGTCTGCAGCTTACAACTCGGGTGTAAGCTAAAAATAGACTACTCGACTTATGAATGGGAGGATAAACAAATGAAGGGGAAAATGGACAAGGATAACATTCTCCACATGGATAATTAAAAAAAAAGAAATGTAAATAAAAATAAAGGAAACTACACAGAACAACAACGAAGGATATTACTTCATACTAAAGGGCGGGCCGCACCGCGGTGATTAAAAAGGCAACGTTAAAATTCGTAAGGGCAGGAGTCTTGTGACTCAAGATTCGTAAAAAAAAAAGAAAAGATTAAATGCAAAAGTAAATAATATACGTAGAAAATAAAGGATAACAGAGTGAGGTATTTATGATTTACTTCTTTTTCTAACTTCCGTCGCCAACAGACGACGGTCAGAGCTAACTCTCAGCCCAAGGGCGGGGAAAGAAACCCAAAGGGCGCGACCCCTTCAGGAAGAGTTGACACGCCTGCCTTGTGCCAAAGGACGGGCGTAAGGGCGTGCCACTTCCCACTCTGTCTCTCTTACTGCTTCAAAATAAAATGATTTATACATTTCAAAAGGGGATGATATCCCATATATTAACTGCCGCTTGCGGTGGTAAGTAAGGGAAAGTGTGAAGGAAAGATCGATAGAGAAGGATGAGGGATAGAAATTCCAAAGGAAAGGAAGAAGATAGCGGAAGGCCTTGACATCCTCTCCTGGATGAAAGGTGCCAAGACGTTCAAAGATGAAGAAGGGGGCCCTATGCCAGGTTTGCACAGGGGCCAGAAGAGCTCGGGGCTCCTTGTGGACTACCTGCGATCGCCCACACCCGTGGTAACTCCGCCGCGAACCTCTCCTCCTTGGACCGTTGTCCTTGGCCGGGGGATCGGAGGGCCCGAGGCCAAAGGGCGGCAAGGGGTGCCATCTGGGTCAGCTGCTGCGACAACTGACCCAGGAATTTTGTTCGCCATCTCGGACATTAACCGGCGCAGATCGCAGAGTTCATCGGCCCAGGAAGGCGGGGCAGAATCATGACTCGCGGAGGAATCTGCGGCGGGCGGCGAGAGAGAGGGGACGGCCGGAGGGGGCGGGGTCGACTTGCTTGCAGAGGTGACCAGCTCAGGCACTGACATTGGCACTGGCGCTGGTGGCGATGTGGTGGTGGTCTCGTCTGTCTGGACGGACGGAGACTGGCACTGCTCAGTGCGCCTAAGGGGCACTGGCAGAGGAGTTGAAGGCCGAGATTCTCCTGAAGGGAGATCTGGCCGAGGCCTCGGCACTGGCACTGATGCCGTGCCGGGCACTGGACTCGGATTTGGATGATTTATTGGGGAATGGGGACCCCGTAATGGTTGTGGCTTGAAAGGGGACGCAAAGTCTTGGCCCAGGATGACGTCATAGCCTCCTGGAATGTGTTTCGCTACGGCGAGACGAAGGGTCCTGGCTCTGTGGGGTCGGGTGACCCTCAGTTGGACCGTTGGGAGGATCATCTTAAACTCGTTTATGCCCTCAATGGTGACGAGCTTGCGTCGGTCAATTCTAGCTCCATAGGGAACTTTGTCCCTCCTTATGAGGGAAATTTGCGCGCCAGAGTCGTCAAATGCCTTGACCTGGCGTGCTGAGTATTTACCTCGAGGAGGTGCCACATAGATGGGACCCTCGGCAGGAGGGCCTAAGGACTCGGGATTCGTTACTGCCAGGGCGACGGCGGGAGTTCCTGCCTTATTATTTCTAGGGCATTTTGCCCATGAGGAAGAGTGGCCATAAACCTTGCACGCCGTGCAAAAGGTTTGGCTGAAATCTCTTCGCACTGCCCCGGCAGAGGGCGCAGGCGACTTATTAGGGGGCTGTCCGGGAGAGAGAGACGCGGGTGGTTTACTGCGGCATTGCTCCTTGGCATGCCCGATCTTTTTACAGAACCCGCACACGACGGGCTTCTGTGATTGCCCATTCTTCGGCGGAGGGGCACCTGATAGGTAGGCGGGTGGCGTAATTTTGCGCTGCAGCGAGCTCTCCTGGGGGTGATGGGTGTCCCATAGATCCGCTATTCGGCAGCAATCAGCTAAGGTGGGGGGCTCCTTCTCGGCGATGTGCGTGGCGAGGGCCGGCGGGGTGTAGAGTAGGAAGTTCTCTATTTGTATTTGTTCGATGGCATCGTTGAGGGTCGTAACCCCCACGGCCTCGAACCATTTGGCACGGGCACGCTCGGACTTGTAGGCCCAGTCTGCCCAGGTTTGATTGGCCTCCTTCACTAGCCCGCGCCAGCGCCTCCTCCAGCGTTCAGGGGTTATCTCGTACGCCTTGGCAATAGTCTGGCGTACGACCTCCCAATTTTCCTGCTCCTCCGGCGGGAGGGCTTTGTAGGCAATCAAGGCCTTCCCTTCAAGGAACTTGCCCAACACCAGGGAGAGTTCGGCTGCATTCAGGGGGCAGGCCTTTAAAACTGTCTCGGCGCTGTCGAGCCACACCTCGGGCTCAGCCTCCGTCCACTTCGGCATGCAAGCGATAGCCTGGCTGAAGGCACTCATTCCCTGGGGGGCAGGTGGAGGCGAAGGGCCACTCTGTTGCAGCATTGCGAGTTCATGGGCACGCTGCTTGTCCCTTTCTTCCCTCTCGGCTTCTTCTCGTTTCTCCTGGGCTAGTCTTTCTGCCTCACGTTCCTGTCTCTCTGCGTCCTCCCGTTTCTCCCGAGCCAGCCTCTCTGCCTCCCGTTCCTGTCTCTCTGCTTCTCGTTCCTGCCGTGCGGCTTCGTCTCGTCTCTCCTGAGCCTGTCTTTCTGCCTGTATGGCGTCCATCCTCTCCTGTACCCAGTCTCTTAGTTCTCTCCCGGAAAGGCCGAGTTCCTTCCCTGAGGACATGAAGAACTTGAAATCCTCGCTCTGCTGAGACCGTGTCGACATTTTGCAGGCGGGAGAGGACGCTAGGAACACACAGAATTAATTTCCCAGAGCTGTGGGAATCTTGGACACTTTTTCAAAGGACGTATGATTGGTCTCCCTATTTACCGACGAAGCGGGCTGATTGGGGACGATAAATTAGCGATGATTGGTCTCCCGATTTACCGACAAAATGGGCTGATTGGGGACGATAAGTTAGCGATGATTGGTCTCCCGGTTTACCGACGAAGCGGGCTGATTGGGGACGATGAATTAGCGATGATTGGTCTCCCGATTTACCGACGAAGCGGGCTGATTGGGGACGATGAATTAGCGATGATTGGTCTCCCGATTTACCGACGGAGCGGGTTGATTGGGGACGATGAATTAGCAATGATTGGTCTCCCGGTTTACCGACAAAACGGGCTGATTGGGGACGATAAATTAGCAATGATTGGTCTCCCGATTACCGACGAAGCGGGCTGATTGGGGACGAGGATTAGCAATGATTGGTCTCCCGATTTACCGACGAAGCGGGCTGATTGGGGACGGTGAGTTAGCAATTATTGGTCTCCCGATTTACCGACGAAGCGGGCTGATTGGGGACGATGAATTAGCGATGATTGGTCTCCCGGTTTACCGACGGAGCGGGCTGATTGGGGACGATGAATTAGCAATGATTGGTCTCCCGATTTACCGACGAAGCGGGCTGATTGGGGACAATGAATTAGCAATGATTGGTCTCCCGATTTACCGACGAAACGGGCTGATTGGGGACGATAAATTAGCAATGATTGGTCTCCCGATTTACCGACGAAGCGGGCTGATTGGGGGACGATGAATTAGCGATGATTGGTCTCCCGATTTACCGACGAAGCGGGCTGATTGGGGACGATGAATTAGCAATGATTGGTCTCCCTATTTACCGACGAAACGGGCTGATTGGGGACGATGAATTAGCGATGATTGGTCTCCCAATTTACCGACGAAGCGGGCTGATTGGGGACGATGAATTAGCAATGATTGGTCTCCCTATTTACCGACGAAACGGGCTGATTGGGGACGATGAATTAGCGATGATTGGTCTCCCAATTTACCGACGAAGCGGGCTGATTGGGGACGATGAATTTAGCAACGATTGGTCTCCCAAGGTAACGACAAACGGGCTTACTTGGGGACTAGATTGGGATATATATTTAGGTCTCCCGAATTACCGACAAAACGGGCTCACTTGGGGACTGAATGGAAAATGAGTCGGTCTCACCAACGGACCGACGACACGGATTTATTGGGGACAAGAATAGAATATATAGGCGCCCAGGAATTTCCGCACAAACGACGTCTGATCAGCGAGGGCGCTAGTTTTAATGACTTATGGGAGAAGTGTTATTCTCAAGGACAATTAGGTGGGTGGCCATCCCACATTCACAACAGATAGGCAACACACGCAGCCGTAGTAAAAGCACAAAACAAACACACCAAAAAAAAAAACAGAACACAGAACATATAATGTCAGACCCCCAATAATGCAAAACAATTTGGTAGAGCGAAGCAAATCAAACAAACAAATGTTTTCCTAACTGGGCCATGGAATGGACGGTCAAGGCCGTCTGCGCCAAATGAATGAACGACGTAAACACGGTTGTTGACCCTTTTCGTCCTGGGCGTATAACATACGCTTTCGCTCCTATTTCTAAAACGAGAGAGAGAGAGGGGGTAAAAATGCGTCAGCAATGCTAATCTGACTTTCGAACACGTGGTTGACGTCGAGGTCTCGCGCTTATATCTAATGATTCGGTTTCGAAATCACTCGTTTCTACAGGAGGAATATGCGCACTATTCCTTTAATGATTTATCACCTGTATAACCTAATTGAATGGCATGCAAGCCGCGTGCAAAGGCTTCCAAAGCTAAGTTTTCGGCGATTCTCTCTCTCGTTTTCCTCGGACATGCGCCCTACTATATAAAAAAAAATTCCTAGGACTAGTCACGTTTTCTACAGCGTCCTACGCTAAATAAACACAGTTTACTTACGCAGAATTTCCTTGGCCTGTTGCGCTGGCTTTTCAAAGGTTCGTAATCTGTCTCGTATCCAGCTTAGCTGAGCTAATTGCTGATTTCACAAATTGCAACACAAACAACAAAGGGGAAGAGGGGGGGGGATGCAATCATTACGAGAATCACTGGTCAGGTCGCCATTTTTATATGTTTCCTGGTGCAGGTGGATCTTATGACTCCACAGTTATTACTTTTACTCGAAAATGGCCTTGTAAGATACCCAGGACATATAAAACACAAACAAAAAAAGAAGTACACGGAGCGGAGGGCTCTTCACTAGGGGAAGTGCGTGAAACACGTGGATATAAAAATAGTTATATTTGATAGCACACAAGGTCAAAAGGAAAATTAACTGAAAATACGGTAAATTACTGCCGTAGAAGTCCTCCCGAAGGGGGGGGAGCTTGGGAATGCCAGGAACACGGATCAAGGATAATTCTGCTACAGGCGTCTTTCTGAAACGATATTTGGACCCACGTTACACATCTAATGCTGGAATTTGGGGATTGAATTACTCGGGGGTGCACTGAAGGCGCCAAGGACTCCCCGAGGCGTTACTTGTGACTCAGAGGAAAGAAGCTGTGAACACGTGGGCCTGGCTTGAACCAAGGAATATCAGGGAACACAAAGTTATAGGCCCAGAGATTAATAAATGCAAAAGGGCTAAGTAATCGTGACTAGCAACTCGTTTTGGGTACATTACCACATTTGTAGGGGCGCAGGGATGACGACGTCTTCTGCCGAGAAACACGTGTGGGAGCGTGGACAAATGGTAGCCTCCCTCTCCAAGGTATTTCTTCAAGTCGTAGATTGGGGCGGAAAAGGGCGCCCTTGGGATGATGAAAAGGCCGCCGTTTAATGTCAGCTCGCGTTTGGAAGACTTGCAATCCCCCTTGCAGTCTTCTAAGGCCACGTGGAATGGAACACGGGGCACACAGGGCGGCGATGGGATCCACGTGGCGGCGAGCGGAAGAGGAGGGCAGGGGCAACGGCCCAAGACTGGACTTGTTCTCGGCTTAAACTTGCGGGCGCGTGTGGGGGGAGAGCTATCCTGGCCCTGACCTTTTATTGCTTCTGGACAGGGGTAGGGGGGGGGGGCGATGTCCTGACCCAGATCGCCGACCCGGATATCATAGAAAACGATTTTCTTTCCCTGTACCAAAGAAAACAGTGCAAAGCCAGTTTACTGTCCCCAAACTATTATATTTTCTCTGAGCCCTTATTTCCCCGACCTTCAAAGGTTCAAACCAACCCAAAGCAGGGAAGGAGAAGAGTTTCCTAGCTTATTTTGGCGCTACTCTTTACAATATATATATATATATATATATATATATATATATATATATATATATAGAGAGAGAGAGAGAGAGAGAGAGAGAGAGAGAGAGAGAGAGAGCGAGAGAGAGAGAGAGAGAGAGAGAGAGAGAGAGAGAGAGAGAGAGAGAGAGTCTTAACAACATTAGTAGAATTACAGTTAATGATAAACAGTCACATCGTAATTCAGCATCTCCCAAACCCCCAACCCTCCATTCCCAGCCCCCTTCCCATACGCCCATCCACCCACAAAACAACTGGAGTTTTCATAAGTCTTCAAGAACCGGAGAAAAAGAGGAAAGATCTCTCTCTCTCTCTCTCTCTCTCTCTCTCTCTCTCTCTCTCTCTCTCTCTCTCTCTCTCTCTCTCCTGAGAACTGCAGAAACGGCCCGAATTATCTCCCAAGTTGGGTCTTTTCTCTGCTCGGAAAATTACTTACAGAAAATAATACGGTTCGAAATGATAATTTTATTCTCTCTCAAGTCCTCTCTACATTAAGGATAGAAGTAGGTTTTTCCTTCCATTATCCTTTTTTTTTTATTTTTTTAGATTTGCTGTAAATTCAAATGTTCTCGACTCGGAAAATTACTTACATCAAATATCAAATTTTGAATTTGTTTCACCTCCTTTTCTCAAGTCTTCTCTTCATTATGGGTACAATTTGGTTTTTCCTCCCTTTATCCTTTTCTTTTGGATCTCCTGTAAATTCAGATGCATTGCAGCAAAAACAAGAATGAATGAAAGCACAAAGACTGGACAGAAATCTGAAGACGAGAGGAGAGAAGCATTTGATTTTGAAAATGACCTTTTAGTTTTCTGCAAAAGAAAACTTGTGAGATGGGCTTTTTGTCCGTCCGTCCGCACTTTTTCTGTCCGCCCTCAGACCTTAAAAACAACTGAGGCTAGAAGGCTGCAAATTGTTATGTTGATCATCCACCCTCCAATCATCAAACATACCAAACTGCAGCCTTCTAACCTCAGTAGTTTTGATTTTATTTAAAGGCAAATTTAACCATGATCGTGCATCTGGCATCGCTATAGGATAGGCCACCATCTGGCCGTGGCTGAAAGTTTCATGGGCCGCGGGCTTATACACCATTTCGACGCTGTACAGAAAACTCGATTGCGCCGAAGAAACTTAGGCCCAGTTTTTACCTTTTTTTGTTTTTGGCGGGGAGCTGACTTCCTTGCAAATGAGATGTTTTCCCCCAATGATGAGGAGTTTTCTCTCGTTGAGCGGTTTCAATATTCTCTCTCGCTCTCTCTCTGTCTTAGTAGTTTGTTGGGGGAGGGGGTAGGGAGAGAGATTTTGGGGGTGGAACCAGGGTCAACAATGTCTATGGAAACCTTCTGGGCAAAATAGCTTCTCTCTTTTCCAAAACCTCGTTCATTTCAATAAGAGTATCACCCAGTGAATTGTTAAGGCTGTTCTATGAAATATATTCAGTTGCTTAATAATTGCTTCCAACGGAATGTTGATTTTATTAGCATAAATATTAGTATAATAATGTTTGCGAAGTAGAAATTCATTGTTTATTTTACACATCAAGTGCAAGAATTATAGAAATCTATTGTAATTTATCACATCATAGACTTTTATTTGAGTTCGATATAAACTGAGTTTCCTGAAGATTTGCGTCGAAAATACTTTCGTAACGATTTCTTTTTTAAAATTAATCCGGCAGTGAGAAGAGTCATTATGTTCTGCTACCCTTTCGTAAGAATTAAGGTAGGATCGCAGAGCAAATTTGGAAATAATTTGCCCTTAAGAAGAATATCACCCAACGACCTACTAAGGCTGTTCTATGAAATATTTTTAGTTTTACTAGCATAGATGTTACAGTCACATCACGTTCCGATGAGAGCAGACTCATATTAAATCTCACGAGTAACAGACCTAACGAATTTCAGGAGTCACAACTGAGAAAGAAAGAAGAGGCAGCCATCACAAAGGGAGTCAAAGGCATTCCTAGGACTTTGGAAATCGTTTACACAGAGAAGACTGACTGATGGGAGAGAGAGAGAGAGAGAGAGAGAGAGATCAAGTTGAAGAGCTGGAGATTGAGAGATTTCGTAGCGCAGGATAGAATGAACATTCTTTCATTGTACGTGAAGTATCTTGGCTAGTTAGAACCTTTTGTTTTATTAGATTTTATAATTAATTTGTTTCATTTTATTTATGACAACGGACGAATGAAATATATATATATATATATATATATATATATATATATATATATATATATATATATATATATATATATATATATATATATACACACACACACACACACACACACAATTTTCATCTGTCTACCTCCTCTAAATTACTTTACAGCAAGGACCCTCTCAAACCCACTCAGACTCAGGAATATATATTCATGAATTCAAACTTTTCTACATCATGAATAAACCAGAAATGTTACGAGAGACAAAGTGGACAAACAGATATAACACGGAGGGATTAAATGAAGAGGAATGAAAGACGGGGATGAATTATTATACACTGAACCCGAAGTTCATCCCATAAATTCAGGTCTTTGAAAAGGGCAATTGTCATAATTTATGGTAATTCGGGAAAGTTTACGTTTCCGCGTTGAGTGATTGATGGCTCCTTAAACTTTCGGAAGGGTAAATAGGGAAGGGAAATGAGAGAGAGAGAGAGAGAGAGAGAGAGAGAGAGAGAGAGAGAGAGAGGAGAGAGAGAGAGAGAGAGAGAGAGATTAAACGACATTTGTAGCTCAATTTTTTATTGTGTATATATATACTTGTATTTTGAACGAAAATGTAAATACTCCTGATTTCTTGGACACAATTAATAATTTGTACCATCCATAAAGTTCATAATAGAATATGAGAAAATAATTGTACACCATTTTTGGATGTCTTAGTTATTAGAAATAACACCATTTTTTGTTTTTGTTTTAAAGTATATAGGAAATCCACGAATAATTTGTCATATATTCATTTTTACTCTAACCATGATAAACAAATTAAGGTGTCAACATTTTCCAGTATGTATCTTAGAGCCCTTAGAATTTGTAGCCCTGAATTTTTGGAGGAGGAGTTTAAAATTATCGATAAAATTGGAGATTTATTATGTTACCCTCCATATTTCTTAGAATTGTAAAATAGAGCAGAAAAAACATATTACAATCCAACCAGTATTCAGAAAGAACTTAAGATATTCTGTTTACCATTTCATTCTAATCTCACTCCTGCAGTGCCCATTTTAAAAACTATTGATATTAAATTAGTGTTTAAAAATAATAAAAGTTTGAGAAATAAACTAATTAAGAACAGCCCACCCAATTCAAACAATATTGTTTACAGTATTCCTTGCAAAGAATGTAATAAGATTTATACTGGTCAAACATCAAAAGGACTGAAAGTAAGAAGCTCCCAATACAAATATGCCATTTCAAGAGGCTTATCAAATAATGGCGTTGCAGATCATTGGCTTAAGACAGGCCATGCGGTTAACTAGGGTAAGTCATTGATAATCTACATGGTCAATGACCGTTGGAAGAATCTTCTGGAGACTGTGTCTATTGAAGCCACGTGCACCAGGAATGTTAATCTCCACCCTGGATTATCCCTTGATCCTTTGTCCCTGCCTTTTTTGTTTACAGAACATGCTGCCCAGATTAACACACTGTAACCACCCCCCCCCCCTTCTGTCTTTGCATATAAAGTTCTGTCAACTTGTATTGTATTCAGTGTGAACTTGAAAAATGTATAATAAACTACAAAAGTACTTGTTCAAAGTCCCGGTTTTTGTGCTATTCTCAAGCACTCGTTCCTCCATTCCAGACTTTCCCCTTTCCCAGGAACGTCTTACGAAGACGTAGGGTCCACTCGAAACTCCGAAGAATATGAAGGGCCCTTCACTCCTCCCTCTGGGAATACGGAATGTTCCTCTTCTTCTAATAAATCCAGAGCATTTTCTTGATGTATTCTGTAGCTTAATGTTTTATTTATCTTCATGTATTCTGTATCTTAATGTATCCTGTATCTTGATGTATCTTAATTTATTTTGTATCTGCTCCTCCAAGGCCTGATTATTTTGATTAAATAGTTGGGTGGCCTTTTCAGTGACCTTTGTTTGACCCTTGTTTACCTCCTGGGGTCATCTGCTCATTGACCTGTCTGTCTGTCTGTCTGTCTGCTTTAGACTTTTGGATTTTATGTGATTAAATCTCTCTTTACCTGAGGAATATTTTTTATTTTAGTTTTTGTAGTTTTTATTTTCGCTTTTTTAGTCCTGATGTCATGCGTAAATTATATAAATAATATATATATATATATATATATATATATATATATATATATATATATATATATATATATATATATATATATATATATATATATATATATATATATATATATATATATATATATATATATATATATATATATATCTGTGGTTAGGCATCACAGCACAGGGCTCACGTTTGCTAGTCCAGTAGATATCTCCCTTCCTACCTCCGACCAGTCGACCCAGCTATGAATGGGCACACATTGTCTGCTATTAGAAAATGCTGTGAAAAGATACTGTTCGAAAATACTGCTCGAAAATGCTTTTAAAAATGCTGCTCGAAAATGCTGTTCGAAAGTGCTGTTGAAAATGCTGCTCGGAATGCTGTTAAAAGTTTCTGTTCTAAAATGCTGTCAAAAGATGCTGTTCGAAAGTGTTGTTAAATATGCTGTTCTAAAGTGCTGTTAAAAAGCTGTTCGGAAATGCTATTCTAAAGTGCCGTCAAAATGGCGTTCGGAAATACTGTCAAAATGATTTTCAGAAATGCAGTCAAAATGTTTTTTCTAAAGTGCTGTTAAAATGCTATTCGGAAATGCTGTTAAAAGATGCTGTTTGGAAATGCTGTAAAATGGTGTTCGAAAATGCTTTTCCAAAATGTTGAAAATGCTGTCCGAAAGTGCTGTTAAAATGCTCTTAGGAAATTATGTTAAAATGGTATTCGAAAGTTCTGTTAAAATGCTGTTTCGAGGGGCTGTTAAAATGCAGTTGAAAGATCCTGACAGAAAGTGCGATTAAATGCTGTTCGGAACTGCTGTTAAAATGTTCGATTATTCTGCTGAATGACGTTGTTCGGAAGTGCTGTTAAAATGCTGTTCGGAACTGCTATTAAAATGGTCTTCGAAAGTGCTTGTAAATTTTTGTTCGAAAGTGTTGTTAAAATGCTGTTAAAGTGTTGTTCTAAAATGCTGTTAAATGTTGTTCGAAAGTGCTTTTAAATGTTGTTCGAAAATGTTAAACATGCCGTTCGAAAATGCTGTTAAAAGATGCTGTTCTAAAATACTGTAAAGTGGACAAAAATCCTGTTAAAATGTGCAAAAATGCTGTAAAAAAATTAAGTTCCAAAATGCTGTTCGAAAGCGCTGTTAAATGTTGTTAAATGCTGTTCGAAAATGCCGTCCATTTGAAAATGCTGTTCAAAATGCTGTCCACCCTAAAGAAGAATCCCTTCAATTCTCTTTTCATCCTTCCAGAAATTCTCTGCGAATTTCGTGACAGTGAAATAAAAATGAAGAAAGTGTAAAGTACATGTGAAAGATAAAGCATAAAAAAGGATCTGAAACGGGCAGAGAGAGAGAGAGAGAGAGAGAGAGAGAGAGAGAGAGAGAGAGAGAGAGAGAGAGAGAGAGAGAGATAAATAAATAAATAAATAAATGCCACTCTGGAAAAGGATTGTAAGATTTACTGTCCATTAGGAAGACGAATTTGACACAAGGAGAAAGATGAGGAATAGTTTCTTCTCAAAAGGAAACTTTCCTGGCCAAGATAAGAGGAAGAAGAATCTTCCCCCCCCCCAAAAAAAAAAGTGTAAAAAATGGGCCGAAGTTTCTTCGGCGCAGTCGAGCTTTCTGTATAGCGTATGATGATGTATGAAACTTTCAGCCACGGCCCATGGAACTCTTAGCTGCGGCCCAGGAAACTCAGCCACGGTCGGGTGGTTGCCTGGGTTGTTGGTACCTATAGCGGTGCCAGAAGTACGATTATGGCTAACTTTAACCTTAAATAAAATAAAAACTACTGAGGAGGCTAGAGGGCTGCAATTTTGTATGTGTGATGATTGGAGGGTGGATGATCAGCATACCAATTTGCAGCTCTAGAGCCTCAGTAGTTTTTAAGATCTGAGGGCGGACAGAAAAAGTGTGGACAGACAGACACAGCCGGCACAATAATTTTCTCTTAGAGAAAGCTAAAAAGCAGAAAGAAAGAAATAAAAAACCAGCGGAATCTTCCAAGAGCTAAAAAACTCAGTGACTTAAAAAGTTGTTTTATCTCAGACTCGTCTCTGCTTTGGTTCGATGTCTCTGTCTGGAACAGGACTGTGTGTGTGTGTGTGTGTGTGTGTGTGTGTGTGTGTGTGTGTGTGTGTGTGTGTGTGTGTACGCCTTGAAGGGGCTTGTGCCGTCAGTGTACCTCACGTGGTGCACTGTAGGCATTACTATGGGATGTTGTTAGTGTGCCTTCGGCCCTTAACTGCACCGACGTTTTGGTCTTTTATTTGACCTCCATTCCCTGTTTCTTTCTTCAGTCTCGCTGTCCAACACCTCTAACTATTCATTCATAGGGTAACTGATTTTTTCTCCCAGTTCCACCTTTAGATCCTTTTACTTCATCTCCTTTATTTTCTGGGTCTCTTTATCTCGCTGTCCAACCGCTCCAACTCCCCCTTGTAGCAAAGAGGCCACTTCCCCCTACGTTTGTGCTTTTTTTACCGTTTCCGATTAGAAAAACATAACAAGATAAAAAAAATCTGTGACGCAAAAAACACAACTGAAATCAAATACATCAGAATTTTTCTCCTACACATCAAGTAAAATCATATCTCACAGGGAAAAAATATATGTATTCTTTCATTAATGAAATACATAAGCCTTTCGACTAGACGCAGCGGAAACCTGCTTCTTAGATAAACAAAATGTTTGTTTAAACTTTCCTGTCCCAGTTTTTTCTTTATTTTCTTTATAGGTAAATCACCCCAGAAGCGATGAATGTTTACTTACAAAATGAGCTTCCATTCGCTGAAGAAACTTTGAGCCAACTAAAAAAAATATTAGAATAAGTTTCAGTTGTATCGTCGAATTCCGTGAAACTTCGTCTTTACACAGGTATCGAATTTATGTTCTGCTTTTGTTGCTCAAAAAGAGATTTGATGTTTGAGTGAATTTTACAAAGAGTCAAAGTCCTATGAAGGTTATTTGGTCTTTGATATGTAAACTAGATGTATAAGGTAAAGGCCTACATTTTGAGTGTCTCAGATATCGATGTTTTTCGGAATTCGTTTGTTCCTGAGCAAAATGAAGAACTTGCGTAATATATCAGTGTGTGTATATGTGTGTGTGCAGACTGTAATGTTACCTTATTCTGCATTAGGTTACGTGAATGTATCACAGGTTAATAGAGAAACAATTTAATTTTAAACCGATAACCAGCAAAGTCAAGAGAATTATCAGAATTGTTCTCGGTAGTCATTAATTTTATTTCATGCTAATGTACCAATCATTGTTATTTTATTTTTGTGTATATATTGTAATGAGGTGAACCTCGCACATGCCATCTCATCCTCCAAGAAGTAAAGTAAGATACAGTATAAGAATATTTTACATTCTTTCGAAATGATGTCCATTGTTCTCATTTCAACCGTAAAGGTTAACTGTGGGTAAACTTTGCCCCGATTTGACTCCTCTTACCACTACCCCTTTTGGGTGAGCTTGTAATTCCTTTTCCTTGTCGAAGTGACTGCCCAAACACCTTGATTTCAGGTGTTGTTCTGTCAGAGATGGTAATCCTGCCTGAGGCAAGCAAAGCCAGCAGAGGAGAAAAGTAAAAAGAGAAAGCGGCTCCTGCGCTTAGCAACTGACCCATGTGACTGGCGCCATCTTGAACACCTGGGCCGGATGACCCTATGTCCCACGTGTGCGACCCTTATAGAAAATGTGGTCCTGCTGCCATACAGCACCATCTACAAGGAGCAGGCTCTTAATCTCCCGATGCTATAAAAGGGCATCACATGGGCACATTGTTCTTAGAAGACGCTGGAACTTACTCAGGACACTTCGTCCTCCCTTGCTCCCCTGAGCTGCCCCATTCTTGTCCCATGTGTCTGCCTAGAGCCTAAGTTACTTTTGTAGTGAATCCCCTTAAACGCTACCTTCCATCACTGGCACCCCCGAAGACGAGGAATCCGTCTTCCGAAGAAGGTAATGTTCGAGAGTCAAGGTTCTTGTGTCAGTCACATCCCTGTCAATCTTTTGCTATTTTCCATTTCCTTTCATAGTGCGACATACCTACAACAAGACCTGTATTGCTATTATTTTGTGTTGTTTGAATTTATGAACCAGTGAAGTGTAACATAATTGTTTAAAATCCAAGTTATCAGAATCGAGTCCTTTCTAAGCACCTTCTGTGCAATTCCTCGATTCCCTGATCAAAGTGCCTTACTGCATCTAAGTAACATGTGTGTTCTTGACTGCAGATAGGAGTTAGCCTGCTGTGGATCTGTTTATCATCTTGTGTGCCATAACCACTGTTCCTTTCCCCTGCGGTGCCCTTTGAAGAGGGTTGCCTTTTGAGTTTCTTCAGAGAATTATCCATTTTTTTGTTAACCTTATTATACGACAGGACTCTGTTACCTGTCTTAATTTATGCTTTGCATTCTTCTGATATGTGTGTTTTGCTAATGTGAATATAATTAATTAAGTGAAACCTAAATGTTTACCTGATAACTTCCCCCTTTAGAGAAGGCCCTCAGCCAAAATCTTTGCATAAGGTTTTACCTGAACCCATTGTTAGAGTCAGGATTCACCTTCGCAAGATAAGTTACCTTAGCCTTCAGCTTAGAACCATATCAGTGGCGACCTTTGTGCTCAGATCGCCTTGCAAACTGGCGCCCCCACCCCCCCAACCCTTGCAAGCCCCTTGCAATAGCAATTATGACTGAATAGCTTTGCTAGAAGCTGGTTGCAAGATTAGAAACGAATCTGTTACTAGCGTAAATTCCCCTTATAAGCGCACAAGCGATCCAATTCCACAGTAAGTACAGTGTTGTTATCTGTTATTTTATGTTGGGTGTGACCAAAATCTTGAATGAAACAGAGTTAGGAATTTGTCAGTCCGTGTGCATGCAACCCAGTTATAGAGAAGAGAGTTACTACCTATTCCACACGCTTTGATAGCTAATGCATGCTAGCTTGCATGTCTTTCACTATAGGCTAGTTAGGTAGCATGAAAAGTGACTTTCAAAGTGCTCAACAGGGAATAGTGTGGGTATTTCCTCCCCATGTGATTCGGACATTTTTTCCATTCGAAAACTTAGTTAGGCACACGTTAGAAGCCGTGAGGGCTCCTTGTTCAGCAAATCTTTTTGCACTGCTGGAATTATTATTTTTACTCTCTCTCTTTCTCTCTCCCCCTTAGAGGTTAGGAATTCATTAGGCAAGCATATTATTTTCCTTTGCCGACTAAATATTATAATGGCGTAAGACTTTGTTCAGGCCACACAAGCCAAAATGTGTGTCTAGCATTTGCGTTTGTTTAACTCATCAATGAAGCGTAGCACGTGGTAAATTCCGTTTTATTTCCCAGTCAGTAAACTGTGAGAAGACCACACCCTTTCATTCATTTCCCAGAAGAGAGAAAGAACCCAAGACTTAGCCCAGCAAATTTTGCTCACTGACTTCCTCTCTCTCTCTCTCTCTCTCTCTCTCTCTCTCTCTCTCTCTCTCTCTCTCTCTCTCAATAGCCTTAACAATAGCACAAGAAACAAATAACACGATTACCAAATTCGTCTTTGGGAAATCTTTATAATTCCCCTACCTCAGGAATTTTGCACATGAAGGAATCGCCTCTTTAAATCATTAATATCCCATCCATGACTAAGCGAACATGAAAAATCTACCTCTTAACATGAATCATAAGCAATCCTTGCCTATTTAAACTGCACTCAATAAAAGGCGACAATTGTTCGGTCATTTCATAAAGATCCCACGCAACCCCTTTTCGTTCAGATGCCACGCACGTGCAGACCCTGTCATAACAAACATCACGTGCTCTCAGTCTTTGTCAGAACCGATCACGTGCCAAATTCGGGTCTAGTAGAGTAACGTAATTTCTTTCCTTCTTTTGTGCATGTGATCTCAGCAAATATAACTTTGCCCATAGTGGTAGATTTAAGATTTTTTGTACTTGTCACATTCTACCACGTTTAATCTCGCGCACTTCAAAACAGCGCAATCTTATCGTCATCATGTTTTATGCATTTATTCTTGGGTGAGAAGCCAACTAAATTGTTTCATTCATGCATTTAATTGTGTACCCGTAGAAGCACTGCTTCCTATTTGCCCAGAGCAATACAATTTTATAACATTTGCTGCAATGCCAGCATAATCATTCATTCACGTGTTTAATTGTGCATAATCTCTCTCTCTCTCTCTCTCTCTCTCTCTCTCTCTCTCTCTCTCTCTCTCGTCAGAATTGCCTCTTCACTCTTACTCTATCTTTCGTATTATCATCTCTCTCTCTCTCTCTCTCTCTCTCTCTCTCTCTCTCTCTCTCTCTCTCTCTCTCTCTCTCTCAGAGCAATACAATTGTATATTTGCTGTGACGACAGCTTAATAATTCATTTATGCATTCAATTGTGTATAATTAGAAGCTAATGATTCCTATTTGCCCAGAGCAATAAGATTTTATAGTATTTGCTGCGGCAACAGCATAATCTTTCATTCACGCATTTAATTGTGCACTCGAATGAACTAAACTCCAAAGTCCTTGCGTGACTTCCCAACTCTCCGTTCATTTCAAACAATCCGAAGTCCTTACGTGACTTCCCAAATCTGTTCATTCGAACCAACCTTGAGTCTTTTTAGACATACTAAACCCATTCATTCAAACCAACCTTGAGTCTTTTAGACATACTGAATCCGTTCATCACGAACAACCTTGAATTAACACCTTTTAGCACAATCCTAAGTTCCACGGAACAGTCAATGTCGTTCAGTCCGAACATACCTAGGTCACTCAGGCCAAAATCAGACTGAGTGCCAGTGCCACCTCACCCGAAGGGCCCATCTTACTTGCTCATAGCACCACCATTGACCCCTGCCCCACGTCCTAAGACCTTATTGTTATTCCCAAGGGCCACGCCCATCCAAGCACCATCTCAAAATGTCTAAGACAGCCTGATCACAGGAAAATGGGCCCAAAACCACTTATTCTGACAAAATACCTTTATAAAACATCTTCCCCTCAGAAACATGTTCAGTATCAACCTGTAAACCGTTATCAACTCCCAATCCCTTTTCATTATCCCTTTCAATCTCATCCATTTCCTCGTATAGGACGAAAACTCCAGGTACCCCAACAGCAATACCTCCTACTCCCGTATAAATTGAGATTCTGTTCCACCGCCACGCTGGATGACCCAGTAAAATGTACTCCCCAAAGTAGCCCCTTGTACAACCAAAAATGGCTCTATGATAACCTTACTTCCCAGGGACAAACAAACGTAAAACACTCAACCTATTTGCTTGAACATCACACACTGCCTCTTCAGTAGACCTCAAACAGGGATTGGAAAACATCGATTGATATAAATCACAATTTATCAAATTAACAGATGCACCAGTATCAATAAATACCGAGACATCGACACCATGCACAGACCCTTTCACAGTTGGCTTCGGCTCTGGGGCCTCAGCTAGAAGTCCTATTTGTCATGAACAATTCACCCTATTCTATTTAACTGATCGGCCTCACGAAAATTTTTGCCGATCACTAGATCCCCATGAGGAGCTTTCTTACCTGAGTTACCAAAACTCTGAAATGCAGGTCTAACATTATCCCGTTCAAGGGACGGAAAAGACCGCCAAGGGTGATCAGAACTCATACAACTGCCACAACATTTAACTCTGCAAAATCTCTTAATGCGTCCCGGCATATTACAATTAAAACAACGAAACCGTGGCGTCTGATTCACATTTTCCTATCGCCATCAACTTTGGCAAAAGGGCCACTGGAAGCTACATTAGCTTTCTGTCAATTTCGACTTTCCCACAACAACTGCCGGGAGCAAAGGCTGAATCCCCTTTTGACAGGTTCTTTGAAACAAAAACAAAAGTCTTCGATACATCATAAAAAAACGGGCATTTCGACAAATGCTTACGCACCTGAGAAAAAATTAATGCCTCATCAGGCGTAGGGTTTATAACCTTGTCAAAACTATCAACTGTAGCATCAGGGATATCATTTAACATCCCAGCGAATTGCAACAATTTATGAAGGTTATCCAGGGCAACAGTGTCAAACAGAGCCCATGGAGGTCCTTTCAATTCCTCCACAAACTCTTCCGCGGCATCGAAGAGTTGAGAACTCAACTCAACCATCAACTTCTGGCCCTTCTGGATAAAAAAAAAAAAAAAAAAATCTTTAAACCATGGAATGTATCTCCCCACTCCACAACACCATAGGGTGTCCTAAGAAATTCTTGGAGACCTGACCAAGTCTTGCACCTGGCGAATTGATGACTGCGACAACGATGACCTAAATAACCTTTATTAAAATCTAATAGAGCCTTAGCTTCCCTAAATGCCTCTGTGTCATCCTTAATCCTCTTAGCATTTGGAAAATTGTTAACACTCAATAAAAATCTGCACTGGTTGAGAAAGAACACCTTCCACGAACACTTGGAATGAACGAACTACTGAGGTGAATGTTGTGAGTTTTGAAGCAACGTCTGATCATTATTGTCCCCTCCAGCCGATTTCCCAGCTTTCCCTTTCGTAAATAGCTTTGCTAACCTTTTACCCTTCCTTGAGGGCACAGCTTAACTCCCTCTACGCTGATCACAAATGCAAAATTTCCCAAGTCATATGGAAGGAAACCCTAAAAAAATAAAAGGAAACCATTTACATCCCACTCAGTAGAAAAGATACCTAAGAATATCAAAGACAACTAAAAACAAAAGAAGATTTTCTCCAGAAATTCCCACACAGGAAGAACCCCACAATGTTTAATATCCCTTTACTCCAACAATTAACCCTCAAAATCAAAAGGAAGTATTATTTAACCCACAATCAGTTCATAACCCCACGGAGAAAAAAGCACATAGATGGGCAGTGGGCACAACTGACCTCAAAGTAGGTCAAGATGAACACCGAGTCTTCAAGGGTAAAAACACACACACACACACACACACACACACACACACACACACACACAGTCAACCCTCCATGAAAGGAAATGCAAGTCTACCCTCAAGAAAAGAGAACGGGACTCAAGTAAATGAAAGACGGAGGAGACAGAAGGAGAAGAAATAAAAATTGGCCCGCCCCCCATGCAAGAAGTCTCCCCTCTATTCATAACAACACCTGGCTTTGCAAAACTAAACAGAAAAATCGCTGAGAGCAAAACCTTTGAGACACATCCACTTCTCGACCACAGTTACCAAGGCGAAACTCACAGAGTAAGCTCACACCTGTAACTCTGACCCAGTAACACCCCCTTAAATATGTGCATGTATTTAACCAAAATAAAACAAGTATGTATATAACTAAAAAAAATAGTTTAAAACAAAAGCATGCAATACCAGTAAAACAATATTCTTAACGAGGGGAAAAAAATTGTCACCGAATCGTAACATATGATACTGACATTTGCGTCGTATTCCAGAAAAAAAAAAAAAACAATAACGGAAGAAATCAGAGAACAAAGGCGATAACTGAACACTTACGGACGCTCCTGCCTGACGACAACGGTGCAAAATCTTCCCACCAAAGAATAAAACACCCACTTGTCTGCACAGAAATACACTTGCGTGTACTTAACATGCACAAGCGGTCGAGATGTTGCAATTAAACACACTGCACACACTAAATTCTTCCCTGAACGTTTTTCAAGACAAACTAAAGTCCCGTATCACCCATAAAAACGCAATAAACACCGGCGCAAAGTGACACATAATTAAACACAGACACCAATCTGCCACACACAAGAAAGACTGAGCAGACGGTATCCCACAAACCTCACCTTAACAGAATTGCTGAACCATCTAAAACCTATTCTCGGATGCTAATATTGCCAACCTACCAGAGCCCATCATCACCTAAATAACCGACCTATAAAGCCTAATATAGCAACCTATTGTAAATTATGTCTCTTCAGAAGCATAACCCATAACCTATCTATTACTCGTTATCTATTTTTGCTTCCACCGCGTATTACTCCCTCTGAGAGGTTGTTTTGGACTTACCCCGAAGAGGTATCTCTCTCTCTCTTTCTCACCTTGCATCGCACAAAGACTAAGGCTCATTGAATTAAATGCCGTGTTATAAAAACTAGACTTTATTTGGAAATTTAACGAAAGCATAAATGCAAAAACTAGGAGTCATAAATCATGGTCTCTCACAAAATCAAAGGAAACTATGACTCAAATTAGGGAGGTAACTATTCAGATCAGTTGAATCAAAATTCTCAGACCAAAAATCACTAGTGACAGGCATTCTTGTCACCAAATAATATATCAGTAAAATGGACACGATCACTAAAAATAAATGTCACATTGTCAAGTAAAATACACCATTCTCCAAAATTCAATGTCCTTACAGGACCCAACCAGACTTCCTGTCAAGAGCAACACAACTCTTGTTAAATCGTGGTTCATGGTACATAAAAAAAACATGTGAAACCCTAAATAAAAAATAATGCATAATAATAAAATACTCAAAGAAAAGAGAGGTTCACTGCAATGGGAAACATGGACTCTGACTAATTTCTGAAAAAGAAACTTAATAAGCGGTCCTACTCACTTTCTATAGCCATTGGGAAACCATCCCCTCAAAGTAGCGGTCTTGTTCACACAACTCCAAAAGGAGTGATGACTATCAGGCGATAAATCAAAGTGAATAGACATTGTATAGTTCCTCTCTAATAAAGCACATGAGAACACATCAATGCACACATTCACTTGTTAGCCTCTCCCTCAGAGTGTTACGTCACCGTCATGTTCAATGTTCGATACTAGGGTGCAAACCTATGATGTCATAGGCGGCCTGACCACATGTGAACTGGTCTTCTGAACCCAGAGGTATTACGTAGTTTTCATCACTTGAACTCGTTACTCCCATGCTCCCGGTCATGGCCGAAAGCAGTACATCAGGGGAGTTGAACATCCTCTGAATGCTGAATTCAGCTTTCCAAAAATGCGAGCGAACCCTCACTGTCTATATGCAAGGAATGTTTACACCAACATAAAAACCACTTACTATGGACAGGGCTTCTCGCACATGGAAAGCTATATTTTCATAGGCCAGCAATTAGTCAGCTTAACCAGTTTGTGCACCCGTATAAACGCTGACATAAAAATACCTGCCCTGTGTATACTTTATAATATATATATATATATATATATATATATATATATACATATATATATATATATATATATATATATATATATATATATATATATATATATATATATATATATATATATATATATATATATATATATATATATCCCAATCAGGGGAGGAGAAGGCATGTCCCAGAAGTCTTGTAAGAAGGTTTATTAAAAAAAATAGCAAAACGTTTCAGGAACAGCATCTCATTCTCACCATAAAAGGAAACAGCATATAATTCACAAGCGAATTAACTGAATAAAATAATAGATATAAGAATATTGATAGAAGTGTTGACATTAGGTAAAAAGGAATTAGGATGGAAACAAGCATTCAGGAAGGGAAAAGAGGACAGAATACCAATGTAGCAGTCCCCGTTCATGCACCTCATGCGGTGCACTGTAGGCATTACTTAAGGTTCTTTGCAGCGTCCCTTCGGCTCCTAGCTGCAACCTCTTTTATTCCTTTTACTGTACCTCCGTTCATATTCTCTTTCTTCCATCTTACTTTCCACCCTCTTCTAACAATTGTTTCACAGAGGAACTACGAGGTTTTCCTCCTGTTACACCTTTTAAACCTCTTACTTTCAATTTTCCTTTCAGCGCTGAATGACCTTAAGGTTCCTGCGCTTTGAATTTCGTCCTAAATTATATTATATTCTCTCTCTCTCTCCCCTAATATAGGACCGCAACCAGACCAACAGAATTCAAGAGAGGTATAAAGGTGCCCAAGAAGAAGACTGGGCGTTTAACTGGGGAACTGCCCGTTTAATATAAATAAACTCTAAAATCGTCAGCATTTGGTGGTTCTGTGCCCTGCCCAGAGCTTTAAGATCTTTGTATTGGATGTTATTATATTTGCATTTTATGGGCTTGGTCTCAGGTACTTGAGAATTCAGGATTATTCCATTTGAAAACAGCGCTCTGTGACAGTCGATTCGTACCTTCAACAACTTCGGTGTCCATCCCCAAGTCATATACCCACCTGTGTGTGTGTGTGTGTGTGTGTGTGTGTGTGTGTATGCGCGCGTGCGTGCGTACGAGAAAATATGCCCAGGAGTGGTAAAATTTTCTATTAGCTGTTATTATGACATTCTTTAACTGATAAGCATTACATGAAAAAGCAGAAAATTCTCTCTCTCTCTCTCTCTCTCTCTCTCTCTCTCTCTCTCCCCTTGCGCATTCCTGTCCCAATTTGCACCTCACAAATCCCACAGCGGCTTCATTTGAGACTAAATCGAGCCATCTATCTGATGCTAATGCTCCTTTAATTCCATCTGAGCAAGCAGTGAGAAGAACATCAAGTGCGAATGGTCAAAAGGAGGAAGCAGATTTCCCTTCTTTAGCGTGGAAATTATTTGCTGCGAAATTATGCGGGTTGCAAGTTAGTGTTAATAAGCAACGCCTTGCATGCATTCGCTTGCACTGTGTAAATAATTGCTCTTATAAAAATCTTTATGAATCTTTGGTTATACATTAATTTTTACTTACATTTGCATTCAGAATGGAAGCGACAAGTTATGCAAAACTTTATAAGTCAAGCCATGTGCATTAGGGAGAATTTATTATAAGACTTTTCAATAAAAACTCCCTATGTATGACTGTATCTTGGCATTTTTGTCCACGGTACCTGTTACTCAGCAGTGAACAGTGAATCGTTCAGAATATTTATTGGTATAACAAGTAGCACTGTTTGTAACCTGCCTATGCTAAACCTGAAAGAAGGATTTCGGCAGAATATGCTTAGCTAATTGGCCCCTCTGGTACCATGAAACTGGAACTACTCATAAGCAATGGGAATTTGCTTTGGAGTTAATGGTTTGGTTGTCATTGCGACACATAAACAAAAAAATTAGCTGTCTGGCTTCACTTTAATCGGTCTTCTTGGGATGCATAGGGTAAAACACATGAGAAGTGTCTGATGGAACAACATAGCATAACATAGACCCCTGAGGTGTCATAACGCAGTCCAGTCCCAAAGTCACTTGTAATGCCCTATGCGGCATTTTCTACAAGCTTCAGTTCGTCATTTTGACGCTTTATTTCAGTGGCCGGCTTCTGGTTTGCTGAAAATGATTCTTTTCACATTTTGGATGACTTATGACGTTCTGAGGCGTCATTCAAAATCCTTTCCCGAATTCAGTTACATTCGCAGATGCACCATTCTGGAATCAGTTTTCAGTACGTTCATTGAACATTTGGGAACAGAAACTTCTGCATGATGTTGATTGGATGAGCCTAAGATTCACTCAAGGTGTTCCGGCAAGAGCTGATGACTACCCCATGTCCCAACAAGAGAGGAGAAAAAGGTTCAGCTGTAAACTTCGCCCTTTCCCGATACACCCCACAAGTGATCTCTTCTCTTTTCGCTATAGCTCCTTTGTCACTGAATAACGCTGTGGATAGGCGAAGCAACTGTCGTGATAAGGACAATGCATGGAAGGAGAATAACTTGGCATAATTTTTAATAGAAAATGGAAGATGAGAATCGAAAGAGAGAGAGAGCTATGATAATACAAAGACTCCGGTAAGAAGCTTGTTGGTACCATTAATGCAATTGTCTTTTAGTATATAAATAAATAAATAAATAAATAAATTTTATATATATATATATATATATATATATATATATATATATATATATATATATATATATATATATTATGTTCAGTCTTGGATGACTTTAGACGACCTGTCAGTGAAACTTCTTCCGCTGCAGGTGCATTTGTGTCGACGTTGGAGGTTTGCACAGCTGGATAGAGAGAGCTATTTGATCATGATTTAAGTCCATGGGGACTGTTTGATTGAACATTGAACCAGGGTCGTCACATTTCCGAACGAAATGGTTAAGTGAGTGTGTATGTGTGTTGCACTCCCAGATGGTATATTATCAGGGGGATAGACTCTTGCAGAGGGACTTCATTTTAAGATCGGGTCTGATTTGGTTAGTGGTGCAGTGTTGAAGGATCGCCACTTGAAAAATCTGTTATTTGTTGCCATAGAAAGTGAGTACCATAACTCATGAACTTTTATATCTTTTCCAAACATTAGGTGGAAAGACCCAGTTGTGCTATAGTAAAATTCCTGTTTCCATGATACATTTTCTTGCTCTGTTCTCCATTGTACATTTTTCGGTTTGATTATGAATGTCTTTTAACACCATTTCAGGTTCTAATATATTGATATGTTTCTTTTAACAGTAATTCTGGGTTCGTCCTGAGAGGATGAATTATTTGGAAGTGGTGTTTACTCGTTACATACTATATGACATTTATTGTGGTCTAGAATAATTATGACCTTATTACTTTGCTCGGTGACCAGGGTGTTAGTCACTAGTATCAGCTGGTTTAGAATCGTTAACCTGAATGTTTGTGAATCAGAATTTCCTCTCGTGATGTTTCCCATTTGTAGGGGGTGGAATTCACTCCATTTCATGATCGTAGCTTTTGCTGAATCGCTTCCGTTAAATTTGCAAATAAAGTCTAGTTTTGTTACGTGAGTGTTTAATTCCAGTAGGCCTTTGTTTAAGAATAAGTTCAGTGAGAGAAGTCGACAAAGGAGAAGGAATTTACTGACCCAGGGAGAGCCACTGCTACCAGAGACATCTTAGGAAAGTAAGATGGTTGATTCTGTTCTTTAAAACAGATACAGCAATAAAAGCTGACCCTATTTGACCTGGGGATAGGGTCATTTAATATATATATATATATATATATATATATATATATATATATATATATATATATATATATATATATATATATATTATATATATATATATATATATATATATATATATATATATATATATGTATATATATATATATATATATATATATATATATATATATATATATATATATATATATACATATACATATACATATTGTCACGATGCGTATCAAGTACCTGGTTATTACACAACTAATCTCAAGATTCAAAAATATACCTCACTTCAGCCAGATACCTGAACTCTCATAACATTAATTGTTACGACTGAGTACTCTAAAGGTAACAGTGATCCCTTAAGAAAAAACTTATTTATCAATCACTTGAAAAATCAAACTAAGTTCGTCAGAATATGTGTGAGGTATAAAAAATTAAACTAGAAATCTTCTAGAGTAAAAGGGCATCACTCCATCAAAAAACTCTAACTGTTTCCCTGGTCTTAATTCACTTTAGCAAAACTAAAAGAACAAAACATGTTTATCACTTTGCCTTATGCACACACAATCAATCCTATTCACTGGTGATCAATAAATGAAACACTGTTTTTCTAAAAATGTTAAATACAAAAATTTATTTTCAGATTCAAAGTTTATAACTAGAATTCACAATTAATTAGAATTCACAATCTGAAAAATTTACTATTAGTTGAAAATAACACAAAACTCAATGAATTCTTGAATTAAATTATGAAACAAAACTAATTCACAAAAACTTTATCAGGAATTTAAATTAATCAAGTAAAATTTAAACTATCCAGAATTACTCAAGATTTAAAAAGAAAATCTCAATAAATGACATCAAGTATGCAATGTTAAATTAAGTATGCAATGTTAAATTAAGTATGCAATGTTAAATTAAGTATGCAATGTTAAATTACCAAGAAATATTTACAATGCTATGTAAATAAATGTTACATCACAAACATAAAAAATGTGAAAATATAAAGAAATTGTAAATAGAAAAACACACAAAAATACACGTAAGATTTATCAATAATGATTTCACTTGTTCAAAATTTCCTAACTTATCACACCATAACCTCCTAACTTATCATACCATGGTATCAATAAGTAAAATTTCACGTTACCTTACACAACTTGTGAAAACCTCTGTAAATCACTTGCTGCAGCTGCGTTACACAATACACACTTTTTTACCAGGCGCCGTTACGAACCAAATAACTTTGCTAAATTCAGATCTCAAAAGTTAATGTTAAAAGTGACCACAAAAATTTACGTTAAAAGTAATCTCTTCCTAATTAGGAATGAGAGAGAGAGAGAGAGAGAGAGAGAGATATGGAACCAAATCGACTAGTCTCAGAAATCAGAATGAATCAAATTTTAGGATTCCAGTAATACGTGAAACAATTACATGATGTCATTAAAGCATTTTGGGTACGAGATACAAAAGTTCTAGAAGCAGGGAGGTGACGTCATTAAAGCATTTTGGGTGCGAGAGACAATGGAGAAGCTTCTAGAAGAAAGTTACGTCATCCCAGCAAAACGTTTTGAACGCAATCTTACAAAACATGACGCAATTGATCAGGACACGTATTCTTTCTCGCAAAGTGGCGTACGTGACTCAAACAACGCATGCAACAACATGAAATCACTCGTCTTGAGCCCGTATGGGACGAATTGGCGTTTGTTTTGCAAATCTGTCATCGCTAACCCAAAACAAAGCGTTCCCTCTTATCTCAACTGATGACAACTGAAACGAAACAAGCCTTTGTGGACACACACACGTGTTCACATACTACGCTTTTACCAAGAAAGATATTCGTTCTAAATTATGTTACTTTTAAAATTATAACAACAATTCTAAATTACGCTATCAAGTAATCATTAGTACTTTTGAGATCTGATGTCAAACTAAATATGACACTTCAACAACCATTATCATTAAACATAACACATGAAAAAAGTAAATATGTCAATATTATAGGAGGATATACGTATTACAAGGCAACATCATGAAATTCCTCCCCCGAGAAGATTACTTATCCCGGGTTTGAATCCAACGATTCACAATGGGATAAATAATCTGCTATGACATTATCTTTTCCTGAAATGTGTTTAACACTTACATTATATGGTTGCAGGCATAAAGACCACCTGGTCAGTCTCATATTATTATTTTTCATCTTATTGATGAATGAGATTGGGGTTGTGATCCGACAATACTAAAATTTCTTCATTCCTAGGTCGGTTCACATACACTTCAAACTTTTTCAATGCTGTGATTAATGCTAATGTTTCTTTTTCAATTGTTGAGTATGTTTTCTGGTGCTTTTTCAACTTTGAAGACATAAAACATACTGGATGTAAGATTCTGTTGTCATCTTTTTGAAGTAGAACAGCTCCAATTCCACAGTCGGATGCATCAACTTGTATCACGAACTTTTTATTGAAGTCTGGAGCTTGAAGCACTGGTCTTGAAGTTAATATGGCTTTAACCTTCTCAAATGATTCTTGACATTCTGGAGTCCAATCAAACTTTCTTTTAGGACTGGTTAAGTCAGTTAAGGGAGCTACTACGGCTGAGAAATTTGGACAGAACCGGCGATAAAATCCAGCCATGCCCAAAAATCTTTGTAGCTGTTTCCTCGTAGCAGGAGGGGTAGCCTTACGGATACCTTCTACATTAGCGTCAATAGGAGCGAGAAGGCCTTTTCCAACTTCAAATCCTAGGTACTGTACAGTTGCCTTTCCAAACTCACTTTTTTGTAAGTTGATTGTTAGTCCTGCTTCCCGAAGTTTCTTGAACACTTTCCTTAATATCTTCAGATGTTCTTCCCATGTATTAGAATAAATCACAATGTCATCAAGGTATACACCTACTCCTTCTATTGATCCTAGTAGTTGATCCATCACTCGCTGGAATGTTGCAGGTGCATTCATCAGACCAAACGGCAAAACAGTGTATTGATACAGTCCAAAAGGAGTAATGAAAGCTGACAGCAACTTAGCATTCTCATCTAAGGGAATTTGATAATATCCTTTCAACAAGTCTATCTTGGAAACAAATTTGGCTTGCCCAATATTATCAAGTAATTGATCAATAAGAGGCAAGGGATAATTGTCAGCCACACTGATGGAATTCAGTTTCCTATAATCAGTACACATCCTAAATGAGCCATCTGGTTTCTTCACTAACACACAAGGAGAACTATAATGACTTGAACTGGGTTCTGCTAATCCATGCTGCAACAAATATTCAACTTCTTTCTTCAAAACATCTCGATGAAAAGGCGATAAGCGATAAGCTCTCATTTTAAAAGGTTTTCCATCTTCTCTGATCTTTATCTCATGCTTTGTCAGATTGGTACACCTAGGTACATCTGCAAAAATTTCAGGGAAACTTTGAATAACTTCACTTAATTCACTACTTTGCTCAACACTCAGATGTTTTAGTTTATCTTCCAAATTTTCTAATATTGAAGAATTGTTCATCTTGTTTTCAGCTCCTAATTCGTAGCCGTCATCGTCCTCTGTAGATGAAGTTGTTTGTGTTATTGACACTGTTTCAGTTTTAGTCTCTGAGAAGTAAGGTTTCAAAAGATTCACATGTATCTTCCTCTGTCGTTTCCTTCTTCCTGGTGTTTCAATCACATAAGTTCGATCACTTAACTTCTCTATTATCCTATAAGGACCTTGAAACTTATTGGTAAGGGGAAATCTTTTCACTGGTAAGAACACTAGAACTTGCTGTCCAATACTAAAATTTCTTAGCTTAGTTTTAGCATCATATTTCCTTTTCATTTTCTCTTGACTTATTTTCAAATTTTCTAAAGAGAATTTTCTAATTTCTCTTAATCTTTTCCTCAAGTTCTTCACATATTCTCCTTGGATTTCCTCTTGATTTTCTTCCCAATTCTCTGCAAGAATCTTCAATGGACCTCTAATGTCTCGACCAAAAATCATTTCATTTGGTGAACATCCCATGCTTTCTTGATAAGCATTCCTAACTTCAAATAACATTAAAGGTAAACCAGCATCCCATTCTCTTCCTGATTCATTACAATACTTAGTTAACATACTTTTCAATGTCTGGTGGAACCTTTCCAAGGCTCCTTGAGTCTCTGGATGATAAGCAGTTGATAACTGTTGTTTTACTCCTAACAAGTTCATCACATCCTGGAATAATTTTGAAGTAAAGTTCGTTCCTCTATCACTTTGCACAATTTCTGGTATTCCAAACTTGGAGAAAAACTCCACCAACTTCTCAGCAATTACCTTTGCACTTATACTTCTTACAGGAATCGCCTCAGGATACCTAGTCACTGGACACATTAATGTTAATAGATATTCATTTCCTTTCTTTGTTTTCGGAAGTGGCCCAACCACATCTATAATTACCTTGCTAAAGGGTTCTCCTCTAACTTCTATGGGATGTAGGGGTGCTTTCTGAATGGTTTCATTCGGTTTTCCAGCTATCTGGCACGTGTGACACACTCTGCAAAATTTGCTAACGTCCGTGTGAAGTCCAGGCCAGAAAAAATACTTCATAACCTTCTCAACAGTCTTCCTGATTCCCATATGTCCAGACTCGTGCGCTACTGCTACAACTTGTTTCCTCAATGGATATGGAATCAAAATTTGATGATATTCACCCCATTCAGCATTTCCTGGTATATCTGCAGGTCGATGCTTCCTCATTAGCAATCCTTCCTTTAGATAATAACAGGTAGAGGTTTGTTGCATCTCTTCTTGATCAACAACTCTGAAGAACAAATCAGCCAACGTTGTATCCCTCTTCTGCAGTTTCATTAGCTTCTCTCTTGTCACTTGACCAACTTCAAGGGCTGAACTCTCCATATCTGCTAACTCTGCTTCTACAGTTTCACTACTATCTTCAGGAACTCTTTGACTACTCGGAGTCTCTTCAATAACAACAGGATCCTCTTCTTCTTGGGAAATCTCTTCACTACTAACACTAGGGGAAACTTCACTTTCCTGGAACAGTTCTTCTAATCTTAAAGATCCTTCACTTGATTCTTCTGGTGCAGGTAAATCCTCAGTATCTTCACTTGCAGACATAGTTCTCTTCATACTCCTGGTAGTTACACAACTTGGAAACAGGTGGGGGTTTTTCTTCTCTAAAGCTACTGTAGGACTAACCCTTAATGGTTTGTCTGTCACTATAGGACAAGGAACAAATGGTACACCACCAACTTCATTACCCAGTAAAACATGTACACCTTCAACAGCTAGTGAGTCCTTTACAGCAAAATCAACATTTCCTGTCACCAATTCACAGGACAAATGCAAGCGGCATATAGGAGTTACCTCTTCTCCTCCTATACCCTTCAAAATAACTGAATCTCCGGTGAGATTCTTCTCCAACTGTGGGTGAGCACCACGAACTACCACACTATGGTTACTCCCCGTATCACGTAATACCTTGACTGGTACCTGCACACTTCCTCCTTGAGTTGTCAGCGTACCTTCATAGATATATGGCTTAAAAGCCTCCAAGCTGCTCAGCCACTCACTGCTTGAAGTTACATTTCCACTGGTTGCTAAACACTCTGCTTGTTTAGTCTCAGTCGTTCCCACACTGCTCTTCGTAGTTTGCTTCACCTGGTTACCTTTAACCACTTGACCAACTGGTTTGGTCTGCTGTTGTGTCTGATAACAATCTCGACTGTAGTGTCCTACTCTTCCACACTTGTAGCAGACAACATTAGTCTTCTGTATCTGTCTTGAAAACTGACTGGATGATGAGGATTTAACATTTAATTGCTGAGGGGTGTTACCTGACTTTGTATTGGCATAGCCACTAGAAGGATTTCCAGTTGTAATGTTCCTGAAATTTGGATGAGATCTGAAACCTGTGCGTTGTTGGTTCTGGTACTTGACATTATAATTTCTTTTGCTAGAAATTATATTAAAATCTTCGCTCAATGTAGCAGCTTTGTCAAGTTTTTTAACCTCTCTCTCTCTTAAATAGGCTCTTATGTGTTCAGGAATTCCTCTAAGATATTGTTCTAGGACTACTAACTCCTCAAGTTCGTCCATAGATTTAACTTTAGCAGCCTCCAACCATCGTTTAAAACATCTTCTTACTTTGTAAGCATAATCCAAGAAAGTTATCTTGTCATCCTTTCTCAAAGATCTGAATCTTTCATTATAATATTCAGGGGTCATCTGGTAAACTTGTAGCACATTATGTTTGAGTACCTTGTACTCTTTACACTGATCAGCTGATAAGGCTAAATAGGCACTTCTTCCTTTACCAATGAGAACACTCTGTAACAAGACCGACCATTTATCCTCTGGCCATCCCATACCTGAAGCTACTTTTTCAAAGTGATCAAAAAACTCATCTGGGGCTTCTTCTGTAAATTTTGGAATTAATTTCTGCACTCTTACTACATCAAATACAGGGTCTGAATTACCTTGAGTAGGGTTAGACGGTATTACAGGTAATGTGGATCGAGCTTTTATTAACTCCATCTCCCTTTCATGTCTTGCTCTTTCTCTCTCCTCTTTTGCTCTTTCTCTTTCTTCTTCTGCTGCTTTTTCTTCTTCTCTTTCCTTTCTTTCTCTTTTCTCTCTATCTTCTCTTTCTCTTTCTGCTTGCATTTTCTCTCTGTCAGCCTGTATCCTCAGCTTAATCAAATTTTCTTCTGCTTCTATACGTCTAAGTTCTGCTTCTGCATCACTTTTCTCTTTCTTTTGCTCATGTTTATCTGTAAATTCTGCCTCAGCTGCATTCAACAATTCCTGTGCCTCTCCCAACTCTTCATCTACTTTACCAGAGTCCATCAATGCTTGGATTGCAATATATTTGATTTGTGCCTTAATCATACCACTAGACACATTACCCCCACATGCTACTGCTAAAGCAATCCACTGTGCCTTAGTCAGGTTGGATTCAGATAACTCTTGGATGGAAGGAGCTGCTAAAAACCTCTGAACATTGAACAGAGCCATTTTCTCTAAGTTACTCAACTAAATAATTCACAATACAAAGCAAAAAATAACTATGTGGTCACTCTCCTATCAAAATATATCCCTAACACCACCAGTATAAACCATAAACCAGAGTGATATTTTGTTTTGTTCCACGGGTCTCTGGGCACCAAACAATATAATGTCACGATGCGTATCAAGTACCTGGTTATTACACAACTAATCTCAAGATTCAAAAATATACCTCACTTCAGCCAGATACCTGAACTCTCATAACATTAATTGTTACGACTGAGTACTCTAAAGGTAACAGTGATCCCTTAAGAAAAAACTTATTTATCAATCACTTGAAAAATCAAACTAAGTTCGTCAGAATATGTGTGAGGTATAAAAAATTAAACTAGAAATCTTCTAGAGTAAAAGGGCATCACTCCATCAAAAAACTCTAACTGTTTCCCTGGTCTTAATTCACTTTAGCAAAACTAAAAGAACAAAACATGTTTATCACTTTGCCTTATGCACACACAATCAATCCTATTCACTGGTGATCAATAAATGAAACACTGTTTTTCTAAAAATGTTAAATACAAAAATTTATTTTCAGATTCAAAGTTTATAACTAGAATTCACAATTAATTAGAATTCACAATCTGAAAAATTTACTATTAGTTGAAAATAACACAAAACTCAATGAATTCTTGAATTAAATTATGAAACAAAACTAATTCACAAAAACTTTATCAGGAATTTAAATTAATCAAGTAAAATTTAAACTATCCAGAATTACTCAAGATTTAAAAAGAAAATCTCAATAAATGACATCAAGTATGCAATGTTAAATTAAGTATGCAATGTTAAATTAAGTATGCAATGTTAAATTAAGTATGCAATGTTAAATTACCAAGAAATATTTACAATGCTATGTAAATAAATGTTACATCACAAACATAAAAAATGTGAAAATATAAAGAAATTGTAAATAGAAAAACACACAAAAATACACGTAAGATTTATCAATAATGATTTCACTTGTTCAAAATTTCCTAACTTATCACACCATAACCTCCTAACTTATCATACCATGGTATCAATAAGTAAAATTTCACGTTACCTTACACAACTTGTGAAAACCTCTGTAAATCACTTGCTGCAGCTGCGTTACACAATACACACTTTTTTACCAGGCGCCGTTACGAACCAAATAACTTTGCTAAATTCAGATCTCAAAAGTTAATGTTAAAAGTGACCACAAAAATTTACGTTAAAAGTAATCTCTTCCTAATTAGGAATGAGAGAGAGAGAGAGAGAGAGAGAGAGAGAGAGAGAGAGATATGGAACCAAATCGACTAGTCTCAGAAATCAGAATGAATCAAATTTTAGGATTCCAGTAATACGTGAAACAATTACATGATGTCATTAAAGCATTTTGGGTACGAGATACAAAAGTTCTAGAAGCAGGGAGGTGACGTCATTAAAGCGTTTTGGGTGCGAGAGACAATGGAGAAGCTTCTAGAAGAAAGTTACGTCATCCCAGCAAAACGTTTTGAACGCAATCTTACAAAACATGACGCAATTGATCAGGACACGTATTCTTTCTCGCAAAGTGGCGTATGTGACTCAAACAACGCATGCAACAACATGAAATCACTCGTCTTGAGCCCGTATGGGACGAATTGGCGTTTGTTTTGCAAATCTGTCATCGCTAACCCAAAACAAAGCGTTCCCTCTTATCTCAACTGATGACAACTGAAACGAAACAAGCCTTTGTGGACACACACACGTGTTCACATACTACGCTTTTACCAAGAAAGATATTCGTTCTAAATTACGTTACTTTTAAAATTATAACAACAATTCTAAATTACGCTATCAAGTAATCATTAGTACTTTTGAGATCTGATGTCAAACTAAATATGACACTTCAACAACCATTATCATTAAACATAACACATGAAAAAAGTAAATATGTCAATATTATAGGAGGATATACGTATTACAAGGCAACATCATGAAATTATACATATACACACACACACACATATATATATTTCTTGCAAAAATGCAGTTGTGGGTAATTTCAATTTCAATCAACTCTTTCTTCGGTATATAAATGTGTAAATACAGTATATATAACTGAAATTCAAACAAATGAAATTGCTCTAACTTTCCACCTGACTTTATTCTAAACTGAGAAGAAACTCAACGTCTGCAACCCCGACGTTCTGTCTACAGTCAAGCCTGACAAATGGTTATACATAATGAACATTGTAAGCTGAATAATCCCTGCGTGAAATAATGCATAGCTCCTGATTAATGGCGGCCTTTTGGTGAATGAGAAATGAAGGAAAAAAATCATTACTTCATCTGTTCATTTCGTCCTGCTTTCTTTCTCTCAATAGTTCTGTGAGGGCTTTTGCACGACATGCAGATGAAGCATCTCTGTCCCTGGAAGAGAGAGAGAGAGAGAGAGAGAGAGAGAGAGAGAGAGAGAGAGAGAGAGAGAGAGAGAGAGAGAGATTATATATATATATATATATATATATATATATATATATATATATATATATATATATATATATATATATAAAAGTTTGTATTTGTATGTATGTGAATATATGTATGTACATGCATCCATTTTGTTCATTATTATAATCTAGGCAGCTAAGACCATGCTGCTAATTTTTCGTAGATTCTATCATTAAAGTTTTCCATTAGCAAGGCATTAAAGTTAGCCTAACCACTGAAACACGAATCTCACAGAATCACCGAAGTCTTGTAGAGTCTACGCAAACTGTGAATCTCCTCTGGTCAATCTTGCAAGAGCCTCAATGTTCTGCTTGGAATACTTCCACTGTGGAGGTTGGAATATCTCCATTCCCATAAGAGGAATGTGTGACGAATTGAATTTGCATATTCTCCGGTTCAGTGCTTGGCAAACCATGTACATGGTTCTCTACGTTTCAATACGGGCACAGAAACGTAGAGAGGGAGAGAGAGAGAGAGAGTCTGCGTCTGTGGTTCTAAAAATTTCACCATGGCCACAGAAACGGGGAGAGAGAGAGAGAGAGAGAGAGAGAGAGAGAGAGAGAGAGAGAGAGAGAGAGAGAGAGAGAGAGAGAGAGAGAATCTGCGTTTATGGTTCTCGAAATTTCAATAAGGACACTGAAATGAAGAGGGAGGGAGAGAGAGAGAGAGAAAGAGAGAGTCTGCGTCTGTGGTTCTAAAAATTTCACCATGGCGGCCACAGAAACGGAGAGAGAGAGAGAGAGAGAGAGAGAGAGAGAGAGAGAGAGAGAGAGAGAGAGAGAGAGAGAGAGAGAGAGAGAGAGAGAGAATATGCCATTTATGGTTCTCGAAATTTCAGTATGGACACTGAAATGAAAAGAGAGAGAGAGAGAGAGAGAGAGAGAGAGAGAGAGAGAGAGAGAGAGAGAGAATTTCACCTACCTGCAGCAACTGTCAGGGGATAATGATTTGTTTTATTGATTCGATTTGTGGTGATATTTGACAGAAGGATTTCATAAAATCACATTTGTTATTAGTTGCCTTCATTTAGATATTTTCTACCTGCTGAAATCGTTAATGTAACAAATGATTTATTAAAAATAGCTTATATTATCATTTCCTTTTAAATAATTTTGCTCAAGAACTTTGTTGATAATTAAAATTCCTGGATACACTAACTACTTTAGAATTTTATAGATAATTGAAATAATTTCCTCTATTAATCACGCAGTCAAAAGCTTCAGAATTAAAGACATCATGATAAAATGTTTCTGAAGGTTTAGCCAGTATCCAAATTTTTTGTAACTAACTCTCAGAACAAATGACTAGAAATATAGGCTATATACTAGAATTTTACAGACTTTGAAAATAAATGATACACTAACTACACGGACGAAAGCCAGTTTTTAGAAAACAACATAATATATTTCTTTAGGTTTGGTCAGTTTCCACATTTCTTATGACTCTCGGAACAAATGTCTGGAAATATTCCGACTGACGCCAAAAAAAAAGGGGGTCATAAAAGCGATGCAGACTTTCAGACGAGGTTGCATAAAATTTTCTCGACATTCTGACGTTTTTTCCTGAGCAGATTTTTTTCCGTCATCTACCTTCTCTTTTATTTATTTTTTATTTTAATTTTAGTATTTTTCTGCTTTTTATTTTCTTTGTAAAAATAGGAAGTACTTTTGCAACGCGTCGTTTCAGTAGACGTGACTGTTCATTTTTATTTAATTTTTAATTCCAGTGAATTTCGCTCAAAAACTTTGATTGAATTTCAGTTTTCTTCTTTCCTTTTATGTTAATTTTTCTTTATTTCATCATTTTCCGGTTTTTTATTTTCTATATAAAAATAAGATTACTTTTGTAGCGTGGTTTGTTTCAGTGGGGGTCACTTTATTTTTATATTCTAATTCCAGTGGATTTCGCTCAAAATCTGTGGTTGCATTTCAATTCTCTTCTCTCAGTTTCTCAACAACATTAATATCATTTTCTCTTATTAAGTTCTGAAATCAACTTCTGATTTATTTTCCTTTTACTGCCTCCTCTGCTAATTCTAGAACATTATCTTTAATTTAGATTATCTATTTTTTTTTATTTTCTGTTTCTACTATCTGACAGTTAATTCTCCTCCTGCGGTTGTTCTGTTCTGCAAAAGATTAATTTGAAAGTCGACAGTCTTCTTGTATACTACTCAGTATGAAATGAAACGTGTTTGTAATAATCTGTACGGTATTTTTGTTTATTTTAATTTTCACTTTTTATTAGTATTTATTTTCATTTTATTTTTCATTTGTTCTTATTTTCAATTAATGTTTTTATTCATACTTATTTTTTTATATTTACTTTATTCATTTTATTTTTTCTTATTTTATGTGTTGGCATTTCTGTATATTCGTTAAACTTGACCCAAATTGTATTTTGAAACGTAAGATGAACCTATGACGGTCGCTGTAACCTGTGAATGAGCGTTGTGGAAACCATTAGTGAAAACAAAAATTATGTAATTTTAATATTTTGAGTAACATAAAACCAACATTGATGTATTTCAAAAGTGTGCTATTTCATACTTTTAACATAGAGACATTTTTTTTAAATACATTAATGTTCAGTTTCAATTATAGGACAAAAATGGGTCAAAATAGTGCAGCTGTATTAATTGTAGGGTATTTATACGATGCTGTTTGGGTCAGCAAAAAGAAACGTGATACGAAAGAGGAAACAGATATCTTTTTTAAGAGCAAATTTGGTTATGGTAGCTGGCTAATAAAACATTTAAAAATAATGACTAAGAAAGAATAAATAAAATGTTCACAAAAGAGTATATTAATTTTTTACTGTGTCTGAGTAGCCAGTGACTAAAGCAAGATGTGCAAATTGTCAGTTAGGAGACATTATGCTCATGTAGAGAAATGCCTGTGTATACTGGGTTGATGTGTTATACTGTAACCATATTGTAAATAATTGTAACTGGAAATAATGTCAGTTTAATCCTTTCAATAAAAAAGAAATGTAATTTTTGTCACTACTCCTAACTCAAAACAGCCCCAGTCTTGGTGGAAGTACAGCTACGATGGTTATATCACAGTCGTTCGTAATGAATTACAAGTACCTCACAATTATTACACTCTAATTACATGACTAAAGCGCATTAGAATAAGGGTCGTTGTAACTTATCAGACGTCGTTTCTCAGACACAAAATTTATGTGATTTTTGGTATTTTTGGAATAATAATAATAATAATAATAATAATAATAATAATAATAATAATAATAATAATAATAATATTCTTTATTGCAGCTCAGGGTCATATACGTGGAATATACAAATACAATGCACACAATCTAGATACATAAGATAACATGATAATGTGAAAATAATAATCGGCAGTATCCACACACTTGCTGAAGAAGTAGAAAAATGAATTCCTAATAATGGTAATGACAGTAATTATATGGAGAGCATAGTAAAAAGAAATATTGAAAATGACAGCAAATTGCATGAAATACAGCTACTATGGTGATATTACAGTATTACAGTCCCGCGTAATGAATTACACGTACCTCAACATTATTACGTCCTAACTACTTGAATGTGATGACACCCTCCTCTTCATGCAGAGTCCCAAATCATTTTAAATGTATTATTATCCTGGAACTCGCTCCCAGTCACGTTAATACACAAACCTCATTAAATTTTTTTTAGATATTTCTCATATAAAACACATCTTGAAATTTATTTATTTTTTCTCCTATTTTAATTCATTGAGGCGTCAATAACCTAGATGTTGCGACGCCAGGTTTAGTAGCCACAATCAATCCTGAATACTAATGAAATATCATTATGGTATATTATTATATGAGATATTATTATTCTATGTTCCATTTTGGGCCTCGTGTTTTAGACAGATTTTATGGGAAGGTGAAATTCGCCCAGCAATGGAACTATTTTGTAATAACGTTCTCGGCAGCTGTGAAAATAATCTAGACTTGAAAATTGGACCTGTCGATGCTCAAGAGGCCTCATATGTGGAATCATCCATGTGGTTCATGTGGTCTTTGAAATGTTGAGGGGAAATGTCTTTAAGGTTTTCAATAGGGAATAATGTAGTGATAATAAGGGTCATTTCAGATATTAAAAGCATATTCAGTTTTTTTGGTTGGCGCCTTGTCTTTTTTAGACACTTGAATCATTTCCTTTTAGATGGGAATAATTTGTGGTATTCAGACATTGTTTTATATATATATATATATATATATATATATATATATATATATATATATATATATATATATATATATATATATATATATATATATAAATCAACACACAATAACGTGTGGAACAGAAATAAATTTCTGACTCACATCCGGATCGAACCCAGGTCTTTCAGTTGAAAGGCAAGGGCCCTGCCCGCTAGGCCATACAAGTTATAAAAGAAGTTGGAACCTGAGGGTAACTGCAGCCAAGAAATTACCTGGGCAAGCTAACCGCTTGCATACCGGCATGTTTTCCCCAACTTCCCGACTCAGCAATGATCCAATTGCCATCAGATTCCAACTTCTTTTATGACCTGTATGGCCTAGTGGGCAGCGCCCTTGCCTTTCAATTGAAAGACCTGGTTCGATCTTGATGTGAGTCAGAAATTTATACATATACACATATGTGTTTGTACAGTATATATATATATATATATATATATATATATATATATATATATATATATATATATATATATATATATATGTATGTATATGTATATATATATGTATATATATATATATATATATATATATATATATATATATGTATATATATATATATATATATATATATATATATATATATAAATGTATAATATATATATGCTGTATTTTTTCTGCAACAAGACCACGTAGTTGACAAATTGTTTTTTTCCAGCAATGTTGGTTTAAAGCACACATGCCAAAACCCTAACTGGAAAATTATAATTTTAAAAAAGAAAAATTTCCTAAACATTCTTCTTTTTTTATTCCACGAGTAAAAAAAATGTGAAAAAGAAATGGAATACTTTCTCATACTTTCTCCGTCACAGGAGAAAGTCGTTCAAGCTGATATGAAGCGAAAGTCAGGTCCGGTCCAAAAGAAGTCGGGATTATCTCAGCGTCACATCTAAGAAGAAGAAGAAGAAGAAGAAGAAGAATCGAGAAGAAGAAAACTAGAATAACAGAGAACAGAAATCGAGAGACAAAGGGGGATTTCATAGCCAGCTGGCCTTCTCAATTGTGTGTTTGTGTTTGTGCGTGTTTGTGCATGTGTTTGTGTGCGTGTTTGTGTGTGTGGGTGTTAGTGTTTGTGTGTGTGTGTGTATGTATGCATGTGTATTTTTTCAATGTCTCCCGTCAGACGCTAAAGAGAAGTTCCTCTGGATCCCAGACACACATACACACACACACACACACACACACACACACACACACATATATATATATATATATATATATATATATATATATATATATATATATATATATATATATATATATATATATATATATATGACCTTTGATGCCCCATTATCCTAAATGTTTCTTTGGAATGGAACTCTTAAGTAGTGCAGCCAGTAGTGCTCCTGTTCCCTCGTTCCCTCTTACTTGGAATTGAATGGTAATAGGGAATTATATTTCCCCTGAGGAAGGCAAGGTGAGGGGAGGGAAGGGTCATTCCTGTTAAGTGAATTTTGATGGTGTCAGGGCGCATGCGCGAGATGGGAAGCCCAAATGGTGTTGCTTCTGGAGGCTTTTAAAGAAACACTCACTGTATTTTTGTGTAATTGATTCTCAGTTGTGGCTTTGTCTCGCTGAGGCATTTTTCAGGTTCATTTTGTCTGCCTTTTTTAATAAAATCTTTTTTCTACTATCAAAAAATTACAAGAATCGATATTTATTTTCAGTTGTAAGATTGTTTTTGCTTAAATATTTTTTTATGCTAAGTTTTTCTGCCTCTTTTGATAAAATCTTTTTCTGATATAAAAATTTTCCAAAAATCCAAATTTATTCTCGGTCGTAGCATTGTTTTCGCTGAAGCATTAAGTTTTGCCTGCGCTTTTTGTCAAGTCTTTTTTCCCATATGAGAACTTACTAGTTCCTTGCTCCCTGCAAAAAATCAACCAATCAATAAATAAATAAATAATCAATGCTAAAAGACCTTCCCCCATTCCAAGAACGCTCTTTAAATGTTGAAATCATCCCGTAGGCAAGAAAATGATTTCAAATGGCAATTTGCCAGTATTCAGTTCACGGTTGCTTATTAGTAAACCTTTTTTTTTATTCTTCTAGTCGTTATGAGTCGAAGTAGTTTCCATCTTAATGACCTCTGGGAGATGTGGGGGCGGGCGGGGGTGGGGGGGGGGTGGGGGTGGAGG